>JAQFYP010002287.1:0-13073 GCA_034694865.1 Bilobella braunerae | reverse complement strand
TGCAAGTAAATGTGATTGGTATCTGGGGTGGTCAAACTCCGGGCAGTTCCGGTGTTTCCAGCTTCAAAAATTAAATGCAGCAAAATTCAATTTTGGTACTTTGCGCGTGTAATATTCCAATACTTAGAGCTACATCTGCCCGATTTTGTAAGTAAGAAGGTTGGTAGCTGGAGTGAATAGTGTCAAATTCGAATTAGAAACTAAGTTTCGATAACATTATTTTTTCTAACGGTTATTTTAATATTGGATTGGGTAGTTCCAGATTCTAATGTCTTTTACATATAGTAACGGCGGGAATATTGTTACTACAGAAAGCTGCTAGCAAGCAAGCGTCGCGATACAGCTAGTTAATTATAATTCTACTTATGGGAATTAGTTGTTTAAAGCACACGCGAAGTTGAATTACATAATATGTCGCTCGTGACTCTCGCTAATCCAGAATAAAATCTTTAGATGTATCTTGTAATTGCTTAATCAGAAATTTAGAATGTGCATTACAATCAATTGTTAACATAACTGTAAATTATCACGTAAACTGTAAAACACAAATAATCTAGGTAATAGCTTCGATAGAGAAACTTAAGAAAATGCAAAATATGAAGTAAATCCCATAAATAAGAATTATTATTAGAAAACATTGATATATATATTATATGAAAATTGCTTTAATGTTATAGGTAAATATGTAAAATAAATTTATAATTCCTCTCAAAACCAAACATATGAACGTATGAATTACATTTATTATTCGACCCGCAACTAGTTATAGTTTTGAAAATCGGAATAAAATATTCTCGCAAACCTATTGTTGTGGTTATTGTTGTTCAAGACGTATCCTATAAGTCAAATGTGCACGATCGTTAGTTAGTGTGCCAGTTATGTTCACCAAGAGTAAAAAAAACTTGAACTACATAAGAAATTGCTGATTTATGATGCATTTCCTTTAAACTTTTAAGTCTAAAAGCTTACTCAGTTAGTCTTGGAATTCTCCACCAGAGTTTCTTCTTCTCCTCAAAATGCAAAGTTATTTTAACTATATTTTATCAATAATTGTTAGTAACCCAATGCAATATAATTAGAAATCAAGGAAAACAGATAGTGTATTGATATGTAAGCAATCTCTCGACCTTTGAGAGGGTATTCTGTACCATTGTCAAGTATGTGGTCAGCTACTCCTATTTGCTAACTTTGAAGCTAGTAATAATACCACCGCCAACATTTCTGTTAATTTTTTTCACAATTTGACATTTAAAAAAAATTTCATCGCATTAAACAAAAGAAAAAATCAAATTCAAATTTTTCTGTAAATCGCCGCTTTCTCTATGTTAAATCCAATAAAGGTTGCGAATATTTTTCCTAATTAAAAAAAACAAGAGTGTGGGTATCTCTACTTACTTAGCATTAAAGTGATTTAATGAGCACCTGCCAACTGAGCGGAAAATCATTAAAATTACTGTATCATAGTTCAAGTGATAGCATTATTCTTAGCCAAATTGTTCATCCTTTAACTTAAATATTGAACTTAACCTGTGTTATTTTTAAAACATTTTGTGTACATGAATCTGATTTTTACTTTAATAAAATTTTACAGCTTCACATATCATCAGGAAAGATCTCGCAAAGGTTCTACACGTAACTACGATGAAGCATGTTGGCACCAAACTAGTCAAACAAATGTATTTAAAGGCGAGTTTTGGAACAAAAGCAACAATTCTAATTCCACTCATTGTATTAATATACCAGATACCTTAAATCTCTTTCTAACAATGCATCAGTTTCCTTTTGTTGGTGTTTTTGTTACAGTTGCTGTCCACTTTGCCGCTTCCAGGAATAGTTCTATATATGAGCGGAAACTTCAGGAATCGTTGCGAAAGCAGATGGGTTTAGACAAAACACCAACTTCACTGGATTCTGAAGAAAAAAAATTACGTGAGTAAATTTAGTTTAGAATGTTTTGTTGTTTGTAATAAGTTGTACTAACTTGTACTAATAATTTTTCATCACTGACACAGATTGGGGTCAAAGCTTGTATGTCACTTGGCTTTGAAAGGGACCATGAGATCGCGGGCACCCAGATAGAATACTACCCAGATAATCTTGCTATTATTTGCCATGTTTCTGTAAAGCTGGGCGTCGAAAGTACCCCTGAAATCTTGTACTTTGAAGTCGATACAGTTGAAAAATTTACTAAACCAGACGTTGACGGTTTCGAGTATGACTTTGTTGAGGAATGTGCTGTAGACAAAAAGACACTGGTTGCAACAATTGGTTCAATCGCGGTAAAGTTCCCTTTACTCATGCAGGGACAGGTAAAAATACAAAACTATGTTTTCGAAATTGGTATATTTCAATTTGACCTGACCTGCTAACATTCATTTTATTTTTTACATAAATATTTAGCTTAATTCAACACGTCATTAGTATACAATTCGTGTAATTTAATACCAAAAGGAAATGAACTCAAAGAAATTCCATTTTAAGCTTAATGGATGGAGTGCAACTTTTGAAATTTTTGATTTGTTATATTACTATCCTAATGACAGTGAGAAGTTGAAGAAATAGTAAAAATTTGAAATTATTTCCTCGAACACTTAATACTCATAATTTTTTAAGCATTTTCTTTGTTTTAGTTGAACAAATATTCTGTGGACTTGGAGATCGACAGGGCTGGATTTGTTTACAGTGCCTTTAAGGGCAGGTTTCGTGGGAAAAAAGAAGGAATGTACATTCAATTCCTTGTTGGAATTGGCAGTCCAATAAACGATTAACATGATGTGTACAATGTACCATTGCCAATAAATAAAGCGTTCACTGCTGGAATATGTGATTTCATTATCTTCATTTCTTTTTTCTGAAAGTATTTGCAGGACGAAGATTCCAACATAACCATGAACCAATTTGTAGGGAATCTGCATTTCTGTAAAAAAAAAAAAAAAACTAAATAAGCCACTGCAACAGCATAGGTCATAACTGCCTACATCACGCACGTACAGACAATTCCAATTACCGAAGCTTTTGAATTTCTTTAAATCGGAAATTCCGACAGTACAAAATACTGTAACGGTGCAGTCCCCCAGAGCTCTCTGAGTAATTCAGAAATACGAATGACCTACCGTTTAGACTGTGAAGATTGTAGTGAGATGTGAGCAATATGGAAAACGGTTTGCTCGACCAAGTCAATGAACTAACGCTTCTTGTCAAACTAATTTAGATTCAGAGGTTACAACAGAATCAGTGTTCTCAGAAGGCACATGTATGGTCTTGTCTAATCATGCAGAGTAACAGTTACAAGTGCAAAAAACTGACTGACTTACTGGTTAACTTGAAAGTGATCTTGAGGAGTAGTACCTCAAGTACCTTTTCTGAAATTTCACTCTCATTTGACCCTTTGACCCCAATTCTTGAAAGCGGAAGAGGCATAAAATAAAAAATGGCTTGGAAAGATAGCAGGTCAATACCGAGAATATAAAAACCGAGAACACCAAATAAAAACTGTTATAGTTTACTCGGTTTTTGTCATTCTCTGTTTTTGTTGTTTTCGATTTTATTTTTCTCGATTCTGGCTTCCCGGTTTTTCCATTCTCTGTAGGGTTTGCATTACCGGTAATTGTTATCGGAAATTACCGGTAATAATCAGAAATTTTCATTACCGTTACCGTTCAAATTGAAAATTATTACCGGCATTATTCAATAATTATTACCATTTTTCCTAAACGGAACGAACTAAAATCTCAATACTAATTATTTTGTTATTGTATTTAAACGCAACGAAACTTCCATTTGGTTTACATTAGCATCAAAACCTTAATATTTTCGTACAAACTTTGTTACTTATGGTTTACTAAATCTTCTAATTATAAACACAACCTATCCATCAATCGTGTTTTTTTAATTTGGAGTAAGTCCTAATCAACACGAATTACAGGTTACTTACTGTGTGTATAAAATTTGTTGAGTTGTAATGTTAATTATTGTTAACTAAAATTCCTATTAATTAGACGGTGAATGGTAACACAACCTATGCGTTGACTTACCAAATTTTCTCACAATCTTGCTTTTGGGTACAAGCAAGAATGAGAATTCCCATTTATACTTTATGGGGGTACTATTATGGATGGGGCTATTCAAATTATAAATTTTAATTGTTGGCTACTTGTGGTAGGGTACTAATTTTGTGATGAGGGGGGGTGTAATAATTGGGAATGAAACACTACTTGGAAATCTAAAGACTTCTTTACTGTACCCTCCCAAAAATTATAGTAGTGAGAAAATGTGGTATAATTCTCCACAATAATTGTCTTATTTTTTGCGTTCGCTCGCACATGCTTAGAAATTACAATAAAAAAACTACAATAGCATTCCTAAAATAAAATTCCACTTCAATGCCACACCCGGATCCAATACATGGAACACTAAAGTAATTAAAACAAAAATCCTCCTGTGTTGCGGGAGTTTGATCAATAAATCACACCTACAATCTGAAAATTGGTTTTCCGGGTATTTGCTAGTGCTTAGTAATTCTTTTTGTTATATTTGCCGCACCTTTGGGCGCTGCCCATGGCGCAGGATCCCATTATTTGTTACAATATAACTTCAGTTTCGATAGCCTAGAGTTTGAGTTCGAACAAATTAGTTACTAATTGAAAAAAAAATAACAAAATACACAACACTCGCAGTAAAAATAAGCTTAATGAAATACATCCCAGTGATGTCGTCAACTGAAATCTCAAGAAAATTTACCAATTACCGGTAATGAGAATGTCGAAATCTCGGTTATTTACCGATACAGATATAGAAAAATATTTTTGGTAATGCAAACGATAATTATCTGTTTTGGGTTTCTTGGTGTTGACATGGAACCGGAAAGGTAGCATGCCTATACTGAGAAAACAAAAAATCTTTCACTGCTTCTGCAGAGAATATTAGGACTTGATCTGTTGAGTTTAACCTGAATTTTATCTCAAGCTATGGAAAATTTTCCTTAAGGAACCACTTAACTTTTCATGTCAATGTGCAGAGAATTTATATAACCTTCCAACTTCCTACTCACAATCAACCGTTGCAAGCGTATGCACTATGCATGCCAATCTGCGTCGGAAGCAGGCCATTAGGTCAAAATAAAGACGTCAACAGAAAAGACGTCAACAGCAAAGAGGTCTACAAAAAAGGTGTCTACAGCAAAAGAGGTCAACAGTAAAAAGACGTCAAAAATAAAGAGGTCTACACAAAAGACGTCAACAGTAAAAGAGGTCCACAATAAAGACGTCTACATTGAAATAAAATAAAATTATTCAATCCTTAAAATTTTTGAAATTATATCTTTCTTATATTTTTTTTTTACTTTGTTAAGGTTTATTTAATACAAATAAGTGGTAACCAAGTCTATGTTTAATTTGGGGACAAAAACCAAGCTTCAGCTCAATTTTCGATCCGTATCGGCAACTGTAAAAACAATACTAATATATTGCTTCAAAAAATTATATTATTTTACCAACCATAACTACCAACCATTTGCTTGAATTTCAAAATTCTGGATATCTGATATCGTCAGTTTTTGTTGATTAATACCCATGGTTCTTTTAAATTATAAGTTTTGGTTTTTCACTTTCAAATTTTGGAAACAGCTATTGTTATTTTTGCATTTACTGTAAAATTAAATTTTACAATTTTTGCATTGATAAATTCTTATTACAAAAACAACAATATTTAATAAGGCAGTGGATTTAAAAAAAATAGTCATTCATGTGGGTGGATGCAAAATCGTGGTCATTATTTGTATTAAATGAACCTAAATAAAGTAAGTATAGGTATTTTAATTTCATTTAGATTTCATTTTTTAAGGGTTTAGTAATTTTATTTAATTTCAATGTAGACTTTTTTGTTTTAGACGTCTTTATTCTAGACCTCTTTTACTGTTGACGTCTTTTTTGTAGACGTCTTTTTACTGTTGACCTCTTTTGCTGTACACCTCTTTTTTGTAGACGTCTTTGTTGTTGACGTGTTTTTTGTTGACCTCTCTATTATCACCTAATGGCATGGATCCTCTGCGGGATTCACTTGGTAAGGTTTATACATTTTATGTGCCTTATGAAATAGTTTAGGGGCCCTTAAGGGCACCATGTTTCTCTAGTATGAGATAAACTTCACACTGAGTTTAATTCATCAACTCCAAAAACTCCGCAGAGACAGAGTCCAAGATATAGTTTTGGTTGATAAACCCTCGTAAGGGTACCGGTACTGTTCGCGACAAAATTTAAAAATGAGACCTTAGCATTTTTAGTGACCATTTTCAGGCCACATTTGCCTAAACGTGTTTCAGAGATTTTTGTTTCGACGTATAACAATTTTTTTTGACTTGGGGGGGGGGCAAGGGGTCAAATGGTTGTACCATTTAACAAGTTGTTTTGTTGAAAGTTATTTGGTTACCTTATCTATAGGTAACATTTAACATAATATGGTTGATAACCATTTGCATGGTGACGAATGGTCTATATAAGTTTACCGGTTTTGTAAATAGTTACCCATAAATAGGTAACAAACAATAGAAAATATCCATTAATCACAGACTCCAAAAAAGTGTACATGGAAAACCAGTAGCCCTTGCTCATAATTATTTAGTGCAAAAGAGTCCCTTTGAATTCTTGTTAATTCCAATAAAAAATTTGTAAAAGTATTGCAAAAAAATTTCCACTTATAACGTTGGGCCGAAAGCGGCTTTCCCTGTTTGCTTTCAAATCATACTTTAATAAATTAAAGTATTTCTTCATGTAAACGTTGTATATGCAATTACGGTAATTTGGAATAAGCTTGGAAAAGTAGCCGTAGTTTCATTATAAGCTGTAATTTATGCTAATTCAAAACTTTCAAAACAATTCTAAGGGACTTAGAAGGTAAATGGCATTTTGTAATAATAATTGAATGATTTGTTCTGCTGAAGTTTGCCTTAGTTTGTATTTACTTAAGAAAAATTACTTCGTTGCTCGTGGTCGGATTTGAATAAAATAATGATGTCGTCAACTTTCAGCACCGTGTTGCTACTGGCAACTACTTTTTGTAGCTGTGCAAAACCTAAATCAATTACAGAAGTTAGAAAAATGCAATATATTTCTCATGGAAAATGATGCCACAAAAACAGCACTGTTTACTCTTTCAAGTGTTCCCCTAAGTCGCTACAGTTTTGGGTCAACGAGGCAAGTTTGTATTTTGCTTTGTTTCACAATTATTTACAATAAAGTTGTTTATTGAAATTAGTACACTAGCCGATACATACAGCTGGAGACATGAAATGTTTTACCATATTAGATTACAGCGCTTTGAAAGTTGGTTAAATGGCTAATATGCTATAATAATGCTATTTATTAGCAAGAAGTACAATCTATGTAGGCCAACCTTAATTGGTTGGTAAATGGCAATTTGGAAACCAATATGCTAATAATTTGTGGATGCTGTAGAATCACCAGAATTAATTGACTTTTTTTAGAAATATTTTCAAATTATTTTTAATTGATTTTAAAAATAAAAATAAAATTAAAGAATTCCAAAATAGGTAAAAAGCAATTTCGAGAAAACAGGTAATTGAATTAAAATATTTCAATTAAGTTAGATTAGTTTAATGCAATAAACCTTCCTAAATAAATTTGATTTCAAATTTAAAAATATTTTTTAACATTACGTTGAACTTATCTGAGCTTTTGTTTAATATGGTAAATTGCATTTTCCTGCTAAAAGAATACAAACGTTTACTTTGACATGGTAATTTATTTGTAACTGAGATATTACTTCTAAACGCTTTGCAAAAATAAAATACGTTGATAAAATTTATTAAATAATTAATTAAATAAAATGGAAAACAAATTTCAAAGCTTTCCTCAGCCTCTAAGGGTTTTTATAAAAAATAAATTATATTAATTACGCCGTTTTTACAGCAGAACGAAGTACCATACATCAGAAGACAAACTCATACATCTCTTCTATTCGCAGACGAAAAGTTGTGTAACAATAATTGTCGACCACCCTGTCAACCCACATCTCATGACCTATCTGCTGCCTTTCAATTTTCTTGTACAATGCGGAAACAGGCGGAGAGAAACGCTCGTCTTTGAAGTCGACATTCAAATTTGTTATCGAAAGCATACAAACATCATTGTTCATAACATGGGTAGAACAGCTATGACATACCACAGACTGCTTACTTTCACTTAATCCCGATACTTGTAGCAAATGCTTCAAACTATTTTGAAAATCCTTGTAGTTTCAACGTTAAGTTCAAAATGATGAGTGAATCGTTTTCTAACTCTCAAGAAATTACCATTAGGGCTCTAAATTGTTTGGAAATTTGATTCTCGTCGTCATACTTACATTGGGTGCCGCAAGCTTACTCTGGTAACTCCAGCGGACGAAAATGCTAACGAAACTGCCGAGTATTGGCCAATGCATGTAATTCAGCTGGCTTTGGGAAGAGGCAACAGTTTAGAAACAGAAGATCTGCAGTTGCTAACCCAAGTGCAAGTCGTACCTGAAATTTATCCAAATACTCCGCATTCAAATACTTATTCTGAAACGGATAACCCTGCTGGATATAAATTTTTCACCGCTACAACATTTTACAACTTCATAACTTGTGACGGCCAAATCGAATCAATTTCTTTTGAATTATTTGCCGGTAAATTCAAAATTAATTTTTTGTGTTTTGCTATTCCAATCTTTACGGTAATATCACTTCTAAACGCCATATATTTCACTTATCATCAAGTTGCAGAAGGATCATGCTTTTTCTTGTTCAAATTGATTTTGGAGCAAGATCTGAATATTCCAAAGAAACTACTGCTGCGCCCAGATTATAAATTCGTATTATTTACACTGTTGTTGGCGGGCATTGTTCTTTCTAATGTGTACCGAGGTAACATAACATCGAATGTTACAGCACCGAAGCCGTTGGAAAGACTTATATTGAACAAGCGGTTGACCAGGGGTTCCTGATAATAAATAAAGCACCTGCTGGATTGAGTTTATTAGTTGGCAACCTGAAAGACTTCAAAAAGTACAATTTCAGCCAACTGCATTTATTTTTTGATAAACTGGCATACGCGGCTAAAAGAGAGCCATTTATTGCAAAACTTTTATATAGTTTGACCGTAAATGATTCAGATGTATATACTAAAATAAATCATACAGCGATCTGGAAGATGTATAAAAATAAAGTTTATGCAAGTTTAGCACTCAACGCTAGCCCTAACTATTCGTTGGTCGATGATCTTCTGCTGTGTCACAAGACAATAATAGATAAAGAAATTTCCAAATTGGAAGCACTATACATTGAAATTCAAGGGCGTAGTTACCGGAAAGATTTCTACATGGGGAAAGATGCAGTATTTCCACATCCAAAAGTTTGGGCGATGTCCCCTATGCATTGGGACAGAGGAGACTATGTGTACACAAGAATTCAGTGTACCCTTCACTCTGGAATATTTGCCCGTCTTCAGCATAATCATAACAAAAACCACAGAGGAAAACTATTGCTTGATGCAAATAATCTGGATGGTGTGAAGCGCTTTTCCTTCGCAAGTAATTTATTTTTGGCGACAAATATAATTTTTATTTCTTTAACTTTACTGTTTCTAATGTACTTCGTCTTGGAATTAGGGAAAATTGACTTAGGTCACGGACTTGCTAGTATGCACTCAACGCTGCAAGCTTACTTAATGTGGATTTTAATATGGCTTAATGGGTTGTTGCACAATTTTCACGTTTAAGAAATAAAATCAACGTGGATAACTACGAATATTTTCTTCTATACACGATATCATTCTATGTACATGATATCATATCATGTTCACCCCTGAAATAGTGCAGACATTGTTAGTGACGAATAATGTAAATTAATTAATAAAATGCTCTTAGCGCAGATTTTCATTTCGCATCCACATTATTTTACTACAAATAAAAAACACCAGTTTTTGCGGTATTGGGGTTCAATTGGATTCCAGGTAATAGTTCCAAAAAATAGTTTCGAAAAGAAAAAGGTTCAAAAAAAGTTCCGAAAAAATAGTTCAAACGAGTAATAGTTCCGAACGAGTAAAAGTTCCGAAAATAAAGCTCCAAAAAAGGGTCCGAAAAAAAAGTTCCGAAAAAATAATTCCGAAAATAAAATTTCCAAAACTCAACTTCACAAAGACCATAAAAGTAAGAAAATTGAATTGTTATAGATTTGAAGTAGTTCTAGAGTCGTATTACGTAAACTTAAATGAATCAAGAAGTCCATCGTACATTAATTTAAAAATTACTTTAAAACCAAAACCTAACTACCGTAAATCTTTGAATATAAGCCCGGGCTTATATCAAATTTGTGAATCACGAGACCGGTTTCTATTCAAGACCGTTTTTATTCCAGACCGGCTAATATGTTAGAAGTACAAAAAATAACTAAAATTTAACTAAATAAATGTAGTGCATTTTGTATATTCGGCGGGAATTGCAACTTTTGTTTTATTGTAAGGGTTTAATTTCAGCTATTCCCTTACAAGTTCAAGATTTAGTTTATCTAAACGTATATGAAACAGCCTTATTTTCATATCAATTGAACGGAAAACTGTTGTTTTAATCATTTGTGACTTATTCCGCCCAAACAACAAATACCTCTTACATCTTGTTAGACGATTACCGAATTATGACCCGGCTTCCATTCGGGACCCGGCTTATATTTAATTTTTGAGCCGTCAGATTCGGCTTCTATTCGAGACCGGCTATTATTCATGACCGGCATTTACTCAAGGATTTACGGTACATAAACCAAGAAGTTATTAATTGTTTAAATTTTTAATTGTGTAGTATAAATTTGCTCGTTTTTTTCGGAATTATTTTTTCGGACCTTTTTTGTCGGAGCTTTTTTTTCGGAACTTTTTTTTTGGACCTTTTTTCTCGGAACTTTTTTTTTCTAAACTATTACCGGCTCCCTTCAATTGGGTGTCAATTAATGCAAAAATGGAGTCTGAACTCCATGACTCATTTTCACACACTGGAATCCAATTCACCTCTCTCAGAGGTGCATTTGAGTTTTTTAGTGAATTGTCGTTTCGCAGTGCAACTGGTAGTTCATAGTGCAATCCGTTGATAAACACAGGCAAATCAAAAAATTGATTACTATGTTAAACTAGCAAAATACCCGTCCAATTACTGGGAAATTAATGTTAACAAAATTCAAAAAGGGTAAATTCAATATATTTTAAAGCAAAAATTCCATTAGTAGCGGCGAGTGAAAAGGGAAGAGCCCAACGCTGAATGCTACGTCGTACGGGCGTAATCACTTGTAGCGTTACGGCAGATCAGTAACATGATTCACTTCTGAAGTTAAAAATAAGGGCATGATATGGTTTGTGGTTTGTTTTAATGAAACCGCCCTCTCAATATCTGTTTGATTGGAGTTTTAATACAAAGACTCTTCCCTGTAATAAAAGACAAAGTTAATATGATGTCTGGGGAAGTAACAGCGTATTTCAACTCTCAAACAGATAACTCATTACAAAAAATTATTTCGAACGCAAATGGCGGCTTAAAACAACTTTTAAGCCACGTCAAACTTAGAGCATTCTGTGCAGCTTTCAAACTGTTATGACAATGGCGCCAGTCATGATGTGAGTTTGAGTTGCGATGTTTTTCCGCGCTATACGAAGACGTAAAGCTTGGTGAATTTTTTAGTCTAAACAATATTGGAAAGATCTCTGTGGGATCTTTGAGGCAGAATATAGCATTGTCTGTGACAATGCTAATGGTGTCCTAAGTACACGTCGAGCTTAGCGCATTCTTCGTAGCTTTCGAACTGTTATATGACAATGGCGCCAGTCATGATGTCAGTTTGAGTTGCGATGTTTTCCGTGCTTTGCGGAGACGTAAAGTTTGGTGGTTGGTGACTTAGTTTTAAAAGTGGAGCGTTTTAACGCTCAATTTTTTTCACCTTCTAAAATATTTACTTCACCCAGTTATTATTTTTTTAAATTTAGATTATAGTTACTTCACCCAATTTTTTTTTGGTTGAAGATTAGTTATTTCGCCAGTTTTGGGTACTCGAACAGACATCTGGCGATTTTATTACTCTGTTTTTCAAAAGAGTAATTAAGTTGACACTGCAGTTGGAGGCAGATACTTTTATACATTATTGCGGCACTCTAATCTACATCAAGATTATAATTTTAAGACTTTCTTTTTATTAAATAACAAAAATTTACCGAAGTCAGCAGAGGTCAATTTAAGTTGAAATAGCCGTAAAACCACGAATTTAAATGTTGACGCCAACTGGTTCAGATTCATTTGATCTACCAGAAACATGGGAAAAAGTGAGGCAATTTGTTTTGAGGAGTTGCTCCACAAAAGTAACTTATTGTTAGATGACTGGCAAATTTTTCTCACATTTTTAATTGAAATTAAAAATTTTTTAATTATTGCATTTTTCAATAAAACTGAATTTCAGGTTGTGCTAGTTGCTGGCTTAAGTTAATCTGTAACAATAGTTTTTGTGATTAATATTATTTTGCATTATTTTAAAAGGTGAGCAAACATTCAAATAAATACACGTTATATTTAAAAGCAAGACTTTTCTGTAAACTTAAAATATACTCTATTTCTACGCAAAACACAATCAAAGTACCGCATCGCCCGTCAACGGGAAATCTTCTGTTAAGAGTAGCTACAAGGCGCGCTAGTAGCGCGATTGTGAGTGCGGAAAAAATAAATGATGGAACAAATAAAGCTTAAATCCGTTTCCGGTTGCGAAATTTTAGCTGCTTATTTAATTCGCATAGATTTTAAGGGGCAAAAGTCTTAAGTTCCATAAGATTATGAAGGAGGGATAGAATGTAACGTCGCAATAAATCTAATAAGACGTGATATTGTTTACTTTGACTTGCTTACTTACTTTGTCAACTTAAAGCAATACACATGAAATAAAACATATAAATCCATGTTTCGTATCACTTCCCTACTTGATTGAGTTGCTACTTCAAATTTTTTTTTGGTTCTTTGACATTTCCACTAAGGGTTCGTCAACATGTGTGGGTACTGTGGGTACTGTGGGTTCCGGT
>JAQFYP010002286.1:0-13075 GCA_034694865.1 Bilobella braunerae | reverse complement strand
AGCTCGTGTACTCTGCCTGGAACTCTCCTTTTTGACCGTGGTCGAACGGTGGGGGCGTCGCACCGTGGGAGCTTCAGGTTGGCTTCCTTGAGTAAAAAGTTACCGTTTGGGAGACATACGGTAAAATCTGGAATATCAAAATATTCTTAAAATAAATTCTTGAAAACATTCTTTCAAATTTCAAAATATCAACAAAAAAACAACTTTTTCTTTAAATTCTAAAAAATCGCTTACGTTCAAACAGCGTTTCTGGGTCACTTTCAATCCCATTATCGTTATCGGCAGCGTCCACGTCCAATCCCAATTCCGGTTCCGAAACAAGCCCCTCTATTAAAACCACAACTTTAGAATTAGAATTGTTTTGTAAACAATTTCTTGTCAACAATAACTTGTAAACAATAACTTTTAAACAACTCTTTTAAACAATGCAAACTTGTAAACAACGTTGTAAAATGTAACGAATGTATATATTTTCATCCTGAGTTAAATTTAACGTTGAGTCTACGCCGTTATGAATACGTCATGCGTCGTTATTAACGTTATCTACAGAAACAAAAATGTACGCAACAAAGTGACGTAAATTAGAACGCAAAGCGCAACGTTATTTGTGCTAACGCTTAAGCGTTTCTCAACTTACCGTACGTTGTAGTCAACCCTTCTTTCTTCCGTTGTGCACAGTACTTTTTGTAATTCTTTAATTTCGTGCGACACTGCTGCACCGTTCGTCGTATGTTTGACGCGGATGACACGGCGCGAGCGATTTTCGCCCACGTCTCTTGCCGCGTTGACAAATATGTGCTGGAAAGTCTCCGCCGATGCTTCGCTTGCGACGACAACAGAACCGAAAGTTCCTTGGCCGTGAATGGCGGACCTTTACCTGACTTGCCCGCTAAATTGTTACAAGCATTTTGATTGGCTCTTCCGCCAAGCTCCTCCTCCCCATGTACGTTCAACCCCTCCTCCTCACTCTCACTGCTATCTGCAAAAGTCCAGATATTTTAATCTACGGACTTCAATAAATTCAAACTATTTAAATAAAAGTAACCATTAACTTTTAATTACAAATTCGGGTAACAAATTAGTTTAAAAATTAATTAATCAAATTAGGGTACAAATTTAAAAAATTAATTAATCAAATTAGGGTACAAATTAGTTAAAAAATTAATTAATCAAAGTTAACTAACCTTTCTCTCGTTTGTTCCTGCGCTGACGCGCGACGTAGTTTAGGTTCTTGATTCTCCTGCGACACTGCTCCTCCGTTCGAACGATATTTGACACAGATGAGACCGTGCGAGCGATTTCTTCCCAAATCGCTGTTCTCCCCATCGGAGACGTCACCTTCAACTGATCTGCGTTACGTGCGTACTCGGCTCGTAACGCAGCGGATTCGGCAGGCGTGAACGGAATGGTAACGGTTTCGTCTCCAGCCAACATCTGCGCATGCGCGTCAGGAAAAAGTCTCTCAACCGATACCAGCACCGCCTCAGAAAAAGCGTCGATTCCCTCGTTTTGAGCAATATTTCCAGCATTTTCATCCTCAATTCCAGCATTTCCTTCATCGTCATCGATTCCAGTAGTACTTCCAGCATCATCTCGTGGTGTTTTAGCAGCGGCAAGATCATCTAAAGCTGAAATAATTCCACATTACGTTAAAAACTTTCTTCCGAATCTAAAAATAACTTATTCTGTTTTTTTTTTGTTTTAAAATAACAGAACAAGCAAAAAAAATTGTTTAACGAATTGCTGCTTTTGTTCATCTTTGTTTGTTTGTTTATAAACAGTATTTAAAGCGGTTCATTAAATCGTTTTTTTTTTTAAATTTAAAAACGATTCTGATTCTGTTGAGTCAATACCTCTTTGTTCCAAGACGCGCTGCTTTAAATCCTTTTTGAGATTTTTCACTTTGTTACGACACTGCTGCGGAGTTCGTGACAGGCCTGAAATCGCTGATACTTCCAGCGCGATTCGATCCCACGCTTCATTCCGCGTTCGATTCGATGTGCCCAAATCTTTAAGATTGAGTTCGCACTGAGCCAAGAGCACTGAAACCTCTGCTTCTGTAAAAGTCTTTGATTTCGTATTTGAAGACTCAGGAAGCGGATCGCTTGGGACGACACGACTCGAAGTTTCATTGAAGCGATCTGCAGCGATTCGCTCGTCTTCTTCCCCATTCTCAAGCGGATCAGCTTCCGCACCTAAAGTAATGTTTCACTTTTCAAATTCGGCGCATGTTGCCTTGCTTTAAAGTTCTAATTGCTTAAATAAGGTGTTTAAATTACGTAAAATTAAGCGATTAATTAAGCCCATTATTATTATTAATTGATTATTAATTACGATTATTAATTAGCTAATTTTTACCTTGTTGCCGTCTAGCTTTTTGCTTGATGAATTGCGTATAATTTTTTATCTTTCTTCGACACTGTTCGCTGGTAAAGGTCACACCAAAAGTGTTGGAAATTTGAGAAGCGATTTCGTCCCAAATTATTCGTCTTCGGAATAATTCTGCTTGTTTTAGCTCCGCTTCTCGTTCGTCCTTTAATTTGAGAAGGAGTGACAGTTCCTTCGGACCAAACTTGACACTGGCCACCTTCCTGGACATAGTCCGTGCTCTGTCATCAGCTGAGACTTGCCATGAGGATGACGACTCTTGGTCCTGTTCATTGTCCACTCCAGTGTCCATCGTGTCGTCATCGTCACAGACTCCTGCTGGTGAGTTTTCGACAGAAATTTTCGGATACTCAATTTCACCATTTGGCAGTACTACTTGCAGTTCCAATTTCAGCAGCAGTGCTAAAATAATAGAAAATTACAAAAAATTGCTTTTATAAAGATTCAGTGTTCAATTTCAGCCACGGTAAGATTTCAGCAATATCCAGCACGGTAAGATTTCAGCGATATCCAGCACGGTAGGATTTCAGCGATATCCAGCACGGTAAGATTTCAGCGATATCCAGCACGGTAAGATTTCAGCGATATCCAGCACGGTAAGATAACTACGTTAAAGGAAACTGCAGAAAAAGATTCCTACCGTTATCTCTGAAATCTGGCTTGATTGTACAACTTTGGAAGTTAAGATAACTTGCATCGAAGTGCAGGGATACAACTGAAGTTAATTAACTTAATTACCGTAGTTAAACAATTATCAGTTAGCAAATAGTAATTAACTAATTGTTACTCACAATTAAGTAGGTCTTCTCGTAACTTTGCCCCATCAGCTTCCGTGGACTCGCTGACTGAAGCATCGCAACTCTTGTAAATGAGTGTCTTGATCCTGTCCGAGATCTGGTCGATGTTGCTCTGCGTCTCAGCGAGTAGCAACAGGAGTTGGTGTCCTTCGGCCGCCATTTTGCAACATGAAGGACAAAGGACACTTGGCGGACACTTGTCCTTCCAGGTGTCGTCAGTCGAAGGACGGAATTTGAGCAAGGCTGGAATTGACTCCACGATTTCCGGAAGCATCTGCTGCGGCAGTGCACTCCGCCTGTAGATGATTTGGCAGCAGAAGATGCACTGCTCGTCGTCATTCTCCGGTTGTTGGAAAGAGCCTGCAGAAAAAACGACCTGATATCACAGCTAATACCAAGTTATTATGTTTGTCAAGTTGACGTAATGACGCATGTAGAAAAATAGTTACTTCACCCTAGTTATTTTCATATCAAAAGCATGCTACCCAATTATGATGGTTTGGCAATGATTATTTAGTTCACTTCAGTTCAAGTACTTACGTAAAAACATAACTTTAGCATAAAAGCAATTTGAATAAGAGGATTAACTTAATGTTGATTAATTAGTGCAGATATTACGTTACCCTTAGACAGTGTAGTGTTAATTAACGCGGAGCGATGAGAACGTGTTGTAATTGACGACATGACTCTTTAATGTAAGTCAATTAACTTTAATTAATTAATTAAAATCTTCCATGATGAACAATTGGAACTAAAAAGTTCTGTTAAGTAAACAATAGTGTTCCCTTCTCTGTTCTTACATTTTTGTTGTGATTTTCCCTCAAGTAATTCAAAAAAATTCTTTAAACCGCGCTTTTCCATGTCTCAACATTTTCAAATTTCAATCCCTTTGATGAATATTTTTAGAACAATTAACCTATAGGAAGCTCACGCATGCATAAATAAGTAATTAACATTGCTTTAGAATTACGAATGGCTCTTGTCCTAGGATAAGCCAGTTTGTTTGGCTAGTTTTTACAAACTAAAACGGAAACTGCCGGGATTCGAACCCGTGCTCTTGCAAGTCATTCATTTTTATGGCACTAGATCCCTCATCATCACAGAAGTGATTTCTGCCCGCATTTTACATTGGTAATTGTCGTGTTTTTTTATGGTCGTACTCTTGTTTTACCCTATGCGAGATCTGTGCGTGCGTATGTAGGAACTGCACTTTGAAAATACAATTCCACTACAAAACACAATTTTGTTTTTAAATCCAACCTCACGTAGATAGGCATTAATGTTTTGTTTTTTTTTACTTTTGTGAAAAATTAAAGTAGATGAACTAAAAGTTCATTACAAGTCTTAAGACTAGCCAGACAAACTAGCCCAACGACGACAGAAGGATTTTTCCTCTGAGAGTGTCATTCTCTCCTAGCTTGGGCTTGTTTGGCTAAGTAGAAGAATTGTGTGAAGTGTAATATGATGCTATTAAGGCCAAAACTTATAAAATAAAATGACATGGTAACATAGTAACATGTTCACAATTTTAAGAGTTAAAATTGCTAGTAGCATATCCGCGTTTTTCATTAAAAGTTTCTTGAAAAACCGATTTGAATTTCTATTTATGATAATAGGTTCGATTTGTCAAATTTCAATAAATTGATGCTCCATAATTGACAACTAAATTTTGTCTTGAAGTTCAAAGCAGGCATGGGATGTCAATTTTAATTTTCTACTTAAACTCTTTATTTAGCCTTTATGAAATAAAAGGATATTTTATTTTAAATTTTTTAAATTATTTTATTTTAAATTTTATTACCCTATATATTATTATTATTATTATTATTACATTAATAAATATTATTCATTTGGGAGCTCTAACAGCCAATTGCTACCGATAAAAATTGTAATTGAACGACAGGCCCATGAATCTTATTATTTCCAAAATATTTACATTTGAGTTTGTGTTTAATTTCAATCGTAATTTACAGCATTTAAATATTTAAATTATTGTTAAAGTTAATAATATAGTAAAGTTACTACAGTGGACCTCGGTTAAGTAAAAATCTGGGGGACCTGAACCTGCTGAATCCGGGGATTCTGTTAGCCGAGTAACATACACATGCTCTGATAAGGCATTTACCATTTTAGTAAACTAATGGTTCTATATAGTGGACTTTAATTTGTTGATTCGACAATATTCAACCAGTATTATGGATAAGGTAAACTTTAATTTTTCTCGCATTTTTTTAACTTTCCATAAAATAAAATCGGGCTAAGGTTGGGTTTAAAATATTTGAATGTGATGGCTATAGCGGTAACTATTACTACAACTTTTATGCTATAGCAATTATTCGCCGAGTTGACCTATTGGTTCTGTCTCTCTCCACTAGCAGCCAGTCTGAGAACGGGGGTTCGAATCTCTTGATCTGCTTCAAAAGTATTTACTATTCGCTTTCGATTTAAGAAATTACATTGCCTCTGACTGTGAATGCCCGTGATCTTCGTGATTAGGCTACAAGGTCAGAGGATATGGAAATTAGCTGGGTTTACAAGAGGTAATTTTGAAGACTACCCTCATTAGCATGGAGTCTTCTGCGGTTATCAGGCGAAACATACGGCCGTACCTGACTTGAGGTTGGTGTCATCTCTCTGCAGACTAGGCCCGTAAAACAGCGGAATGTTACGGATAGTCTGTTGACTCCGCTTGATGACAACATCTATGCTATGGAGTTCCTTATCTTTCCACATCCCTACCCTTCCTTTTATGTTGACCATCCGCTCTGCGGAAATGTCAAAGAGCCTGCCTTTGTGAGATTCTGCTAATTAGAACGTAAGCTTGGATCAAAAGCATTAAAATGCTTTTGAACATAACAGACCGCTTCCTTCTACCCTGCTAAATGACTTGCAGAATTTCACGTACATTCTCTGGAAATCTTGAAAATTTATAGTTTTTAACTTTGGGAAGAGAAATGGAAATCTGGATGAGTGAGACAGAACACAAAAGCTTTGAGGAATTTGGTTGTTGAATATTTTCACTAGTAACTACGTTTTGACAACGTTCTTATAAGCATTGTATAAGTGATAATTATAGGTAATGATAATTTATATGATTTTTGTAATAAGTATAGTAATCATGTACTAAATTACCACCATATCAAACTGTGGGATACCACTTAAGTGCTCAAATTGGCTAGGACGGACCAGTCTTCACTAACTAGCAGGAATTAATAAGGCTGGAAATTTTGTTTCGAGGTTCCGAGATTCTATCTCTTAATTAATTGCAACGTGCCTTTACTAAAGAATTGTAAAGTAGTGTTTTTCCGGTTACAATATCAAGACTATTTGTACAGAAACCAGGCGTTTCCTAATTTATCAGTTGCTAGGCTTTGAAAAACGCGAGCAAAACCTTCAAGAAAAACTTTACTTTTGAGGGTAAAGTTAGCAACCATTTTTGAAAAAAAGTTTTATTGAAAATGATGCTCCTGGAGTGGTTCTGGAGTTCATCTTTTTGGCTTCCTCGAGGGTTTACGTGGGATGATGTGAAAAACCCGAGTGAAACTGGAGTTTGGTTTCCTGAATTCAGCTTCATGTTCTACCCAATTCCGTGTGCTTTGATTATTTTATGTGTCAGATATCTCGTTGAGCGGTAAGAGTGTTAATTAAAAATAATCATTTAATTAATTTAAATTAACTTAGTGTGGAAAAATTAGTGTTTCCATAATTTTTTATATCCTGGGTCCTGAAGCTATCTGTTCCTGCCATTTGGGCGGAGGCTAGAAATTGGCGAGGGGAGGCAGCGCCCTCTTCCAAGTCTGATTTTGGAGAAGTATTATATTTCTAATAAGGGTTGCACACAGCTTGATGGTGCCACCTTAAAGAAATTAAGCGATTCAAGTCAATTGAGTTCTAGAAGTATTCAGCGTTGGTTTCGGAAGCGACGCGCTGTTAAGCGTGTAACCAAACTCACAAAGTTTTCGGAGAGCTTGTAAGTTATAAAACCAAAGCAGGTGATGGTTAGACAAAAATCATAATACATAATTTTGGTTTCTATAATACAATACCTAACAATATCACCCTCATAATGCCCCATAATAAAAATATAGCGTACTAATAATATCCCTGGAATTATTTCCTTTATTAATAATATACTCTAGAAAGTTTTATCACAGAAATACACTGGAATCTAATCTGAATTATTATGCTAGCTTAAAGTTAGCAAATTTCATTAAAGGTTTATTTTCAATTTTCCTGTTAAGTTAACCGTTTTCGAAGGTTTGTTGATTAGGTTTGAAAATTCGATTAAGACTAGGTTTAGGTTTTTTTTTCTAATAAAAATGAAAATAGGATCTTGCTGACGATCTTCAATTTTACTATCTCGATGAAGCCAGTCTCTACACCTCCTTTGTCTTATCCCAATTTTTCGACGTTCAGCGCAAGGACTTTTTGGAAATGTTTATTCATCACGTGACGGTGCTGGTACTATTGGGAGTAACGATATTGCTGACGTTCCCTTTTGAGGTTCATAGAATTTTTCAACTATACATTGTTTTTTAATTAACAGCTTTAAAATTATTTATTGTGTTTTATTAGTTTGCTAAAGTTACCAACTGTGTAAAGAGGCAACGACTTTGCGACATACTGTTTAGTGTATTAGTCCTAATTTGGATACCCACTCGCCGCATCTACTTTCCCTTTCGCTGTTTATACAGGTATCTTGTTAGTTCTATAAATCCGTGTCTAATGAAAGTATCTATTGGAATAATATCATATTCTAGAGGATCAAAGCTAGTTACTAAGATTTTGAGGAAAAATTAGAAAAACAATATCTAAACGTTTTCTACCTGAAGATAATAATTTTACCCAAATTGGTCGCACATAACGTGCTAACCAAATGCCATATCCTATGAACCAATCATATAATTGGCATATGCAAACAAGTAAAATTAGATGGAATTCGGATTTTAGGTTAATTAGGGTGCGTGGATGTCTCTGACGGTCAAATTTTATTAGCTGTTTTAATTAATTGACTAGATAAATTTCTCATAGATACTATTCTCTAGATATCTTTCATTAGATATTAAGAACTGCTACACCTAGTACATATTTATTAGATAAAAACACAAAGGTAAAATAGTACAACTTGTAAAAATAATTTGTAAAATGACGGTTTTGGATTCATTTGCAGCTTCTACTTTGAAGCCAAGAATCACCTGGATATTTTTCCAATGTTTCGAGTAATGTCTTATTTACTTACCGTCTTGCTCTTTTTACATGTCTTCTGGACACGGTATATTGGGAAAATGATGACAAAGGCAATCTTTAAAGGCCTTTCCCTGGGTCACCGCGACTCTAGAAGCTCCACGGAATCCAGCGACTTTGACAGTGAATTGACTGCCGAAGCTCATCCATCCAAAAACAAAATTCATTGACGTCGATTTACAATTACAAGTTATTGTAAATCCTGGATGCTGTGCTAATGCTTCTGGTGATGCTGGAGATGATATTTCAAAAACAAACAAAGCCCATTTTTTGCAGGAAGCCTTCAAGGTACCTGATCCTCGATTTCGTAAAAGGATAAAAATCAAAATTTAACCAACTTCTACAAAAACTAATAAAATATTTTCTTCCATTTGAAAATGGTCCACTAATTATTGATATTATTGTTAAGTAGCAAATTAGCTGCTTAATAGGATCGGTTGCACAACTCTCGAACGGATTGACTTTTTTAAATTTGTTGTCGGGAGATTGTTCTCAAAGTCAAGAGTGAGCTCAAGTTCGAATAAGAGTCACGGGGTTCTGACCCTTTCCCCTCAACTCGACCACCAAAAATGACCCCCCCCCCTCCCAAACCTAAATTGAAAACCCCAAATTGAAGTTTACATACCAAATTTTTTTTTTGCTTAGCTAGAGCGAATGGACGAAAATTTGCATGCGCAACGTTCTCTACGTTCAATAGTAAAATAGATGTCGAGGTGGGAGTGTTTCCGAAGAGAGCGGTCCTCTTCTTGGTGACACAAACAAATACCCGCACTCTTATGAACGCAATATTAAAATATTAAAAAACAGCTTACTATTAAAAGATTAGAGTTCAGTTTCCTCGCATATAAATGTGTGTTAGCTTTATGATAAATTTGATGTCTTTGAAAATAAGTTGAAACATTTGAACTAGTTTTTGCGCATTATACCAAGATGTATTGGCTAACGCAATACATCTTATGTCTATTTTACTTTTCACGCTTGCGAGCTATTATAGTTGTAATTCACCGAGATCATTGTGCTGAGTCCGACTCGATTTGACTTAGGTAGGAAGACACAATCCATAGGCTCACTTGTAGAATAACAAATGCAACAATGCAGATGGGAATGGTCTTTAACTGAAGAATCTACAGTAGAATGGCAGAAATGAAGCCGAAAACGGACAGAATCAGGAGCATAATTGTATAAGACAAAGATACGCAAATAGCAGTCTTCCGCCGCTAGCAAAATGACTCAATTACTCAACTTATTATTCAATTAATTGTTTGAACCTACTACATGACATATACTTTGTTGATTTACCTTTTGGTTACAAATTAGTAGAGGGAATCCCAATTCGTATTTTTGTAGCCAATATGCGCAATTCAATATTAGAAATACGGATAGCTGTATTGCCAGCAGAACCTGAACAAAAATACAATCATTTAAGCTTATATTATGAGGGTACGCCCCTCATAATTAGTTAATTAATTAGTTAATTGCAAATAGGTCATTTGCCCATAAGCGAATTGGGCAGAGGAAGATCCTCTGCAAAGAAGAGGGAGAAAAGAAAAAGCCCCTCAGACGGGGAACAGGTAATAGTTCCGAAAAAAAAGGTCCGAAAAAAAAGTTCCGAAAATATAGTTTCGAATGAGTAATAGTTTCGAACGAGTAATAGTTCCGAACGTGTAAAAGTTCCGAAAAAAGAGTTCCGAAAAAAAGCTCCGACAAGTTCTCCGTCTCCTTGGCCTTAAGCCTTTTGTTTTCAGGGACATGGGCCCTTTGCTTTGTTTAATTGTTTTGGCCCCTTGAGGCCCTTAATTAATTTCTTTAGGCCCCATGAGGCCATAGCTAGCCTTTAAGGTCTCCCCATTTAGCTGTAGGTCATTTTGGGTCAATAAACCCTTAGTCCGGGCCAAAGAGCCATTAGAAATGGTCATTGTTTCATTGTCCGAAAGGGCTTTTGTTGGTTCGTTGAGGCCGTGGCAGGGAGGGCCCTCGCCACGTCCTCACAATATTTTAAAAATTAATAGCAGCTTCTCAGTGGAAGAGCCGATTTCGGTTGAATGCAGATTTTGCAAATTGCCTTTAAGTAAATTATTTAAGTAAAACTATTTAACAACAGTGTGTCAGTTATGGTGTAAAAGTCATTGATGAATCATTGCATCCGTACGGTACGAATAACAACACAGCAACCGTTTATGTTATTTATCGTTCATGAGACGAATCGTTTTCCAAACAAGCCCGCCTTAGGTTTGGAAGACTTTAATTGTAATTTTATTCCTTTCTCGGGCGGGCTTGTCTTAAGTATATTAACTATTTCATAGCGTTTTATATTTTAAAGACACGATTTTTTTTTGTAGACACAGCAAAATACGGCTATAAAATTGAAGGCAAATATCAAGCTAAAATATATTTGAAGTTCCTTACTTCCAAGTTTCTTGGCATTGAATAACTGTTTAAAATACACTTTTTCGATTGAACTGAACTCAGAGGGTCCGAGATCATCGCTAAGATTGAACAGCACAACTAGATTCAGAGCAGTAGCCAATGTATAATAAAGATAATATCAAAAATATTATCTACAAAAAATATATTCTAAATTTTAAAAAGTTGCTAAATTTTAATTCAAAAAACGACTACGAACTATTGACATACTAAATGACCTAAATGATAGGCATATCGTCCCTTTCATTTCTGACAATACACACGACGAAACGAACTATGCGAAAACGAATACTAAAGAACTTGGGTTACATTAAAATTATTAAAATAACAAGAAAAAAGAAATAATTTAGAAAGTAGTCATATAAGAGTGAAAAGCATATGATTCACGAGTTATGGCGTTATGCCAAACTTAATTTGTTTGATAAACAATTTATTTTAGCTTTGTTAAGCATTTAACATTAAACCTGTTTTACTTGTGCATTACCTTTAAAAACTATAGATTGTGGATATACATACTATACACAAAGAAAGAACAAAATATGAATGGGATTCCATTTCTACTACAAGCTTGATTCACTGTGATTTTGATTTGAGTATAAAACGTCAAGCAAGCGCATTCGACTACAAGAAAAATTTGAAGTGGAATTCTCAGAAGCACCTGTCCAAAGAAGAGCTTATTGAGCATAATTTTAATGTAGTGATTTTGACATGTATTTGTTAACGAATCTTTACTTTACTGGCTGGAAATGCATGCAAATTTAAGGATAACTAAATTTTCTAATGTTTTTTCATGCACTTGTCTTATTTGTTAAACCTCAAAACCTAATTATTTGACCGACTGTTATTGTTAAAACCGACTATTGTTGACCAACTCGGCCGTATTCCAGAACATATATTATTAATAACTGGAGAGTGGATCAAATCAGAGATGACGGGGGATGAGTAAAAGCAAAACTAGATAAACTGGTCCTGTTAATTGGACATTTCGCGTAAGAATTAATTAATCCATCAAGGTTGACTAACCACATCCACACAAAAGGAAGGTCAATAAGTTGTGGTAAGCAGTACTGAGACAAGGTCACTGTACGTGGGTTCAATTGCAACTAGCAAGTTTCATCAATAGTCGCATTAAATTTCTTGCAACAATAGAAATAAAATGTTAACTAAATCATATTAGAGTCAGCACAGTATCAGCATCAAAAATGTCCTTTCTAAATTGACAAATGTATGACAATGAAAAAAGTCTTATTTTAATGAGCGTCACTTCCCAAAAACTCGATTTGCCTAAACACCTGTAAATAAATGACACGGGCTCTCAATAACAAACGATCGCTGAAGCAGCCAAAAATAATGAGAAAATGATCTAATTTTTATTACTGATAAAGATATACAAATGATACATGTATGAAAATGATGTGATACTATGAGTATCGCTGAACGCTGACGCTGATTCTCAGTGGACCACTTGACCACTACCTCGTCTCTGCACTACCTCGGCTCCTTGTCCTCGAGTCTTTCCTACTGGTTCCTCTCTTCGTCTCTTCTCTCCTCCGTTGGTGGCGTGATCGTCCCCTCCATGCATGCAAAATTCTCATGCAACATCTCTCGAAACGAAAACGCCAAAAAAATGATTTCTCCCTGCTTGTGATTAAGTAGCGAAAGCAACTTTATGTTTTCGTTATGTCTGCGCGTCTGTCCGTCCGTCCGAGTACCGCGATTATCTCAGGAACTACACAACATAACTCAAATCTGTTTCCGGATATGAGTTCCTTGAGATCCGGCCCAGTTTAAGTTTGTTTTTGTATGACCGGAAGTGACCGCCTTGGGGGTCAAAGGTCAAGGTCAATGAAATATTTGTAAGACAACATAAAATGACCTCGACAGAAGTTGTTACTCTGATAAAGGGGAGCAACATTTGTATCAGGCACTTTTCTCTGTAGCCCCCCAATCACCCCCAAAATGATCCCTTGACCTCAAAATGACCTCTCAAGGTCAAACCCTAGTTTTGAATGAAAAGAAAAGTTATGAATGTTTAAATGACCTCAAAGCCCCCTTTGACCCAAAAATGACCCCTCTCAAGGTCAAACTTTGCTTTTGCATGAAACAAAAAGTTATAATGGTTTAAATAACCCCACAGCCCCCATGACCCGGAAATGACCACTTGACCTCAAAATGATATTTCAAAGTCAAACTTGGCTTTTGCATGGAACGAAAAGTTATGA
>JAQFYP010002285.1:0-13076 GCA_034694865.1 Bilobella braunerae | reverse complement strand
CACGTGACAAAATTCTCGCGCCAAACTCATCCGTTCGTTCTCTTCTCGACGAAACGTGAAATTAAAATCTCCGTATTAATTTAAAAATTAATTAATTTAATTATTTTTAATATTAGGCTAGGTTTAGTGTAATTGTCATTTATGCCGATTAATGATTTATTAATTATTTTAATGGTTTTTGGTTCTTTTTCTTTAGGTCTTTTATTTTAGCCTCTTTTTCACTTAAGGTCCTTGTACTCTTTAAGCCATAGTTTTAGGCCTTTTGTTTTAGGCTTTTTTAGGTATATTTTAGGTCCTACTACAAGGAATCCATACTTCTTGTGAGAATTTTTTTTATTTATGTCTCAAACACAAGCAATCTTATGTATAATAAATCCGTTTAATAAATCAAGAAGCCCTAAACAGCTTCTTTTGAGAATTCTTTAGTACAAACTTGAACATTTTTAGTTTACTCAGAACTAATAGGCGTGTTTCTTCATTTTAGTATGTACAAATTGGTTTAATTGGTTAGTTTTATAGTTTTCACGTTTTCAAGTTAACAATGCATATGCATGCAAAGAACTATACACTATGTGAAGTGAAGTTGATATTTATCGATGCGCCATATAGTGGGATATATTTCTATTAATTGCCTCAATTGCTTAGGCAATAAATGCTAACTCAAAACTGACAAAAACATTTTTCCATAAAATGGAACATGTACCTTGTACCATAACCACTATCAAATGCATCAGTGTTCGGAAAAAGTCAAAACAAAACGTTGAGCAAAAAGCTTCAGCACTTTTTACTCAATGTTTATTAATTAGTTACTGACATAAATGAAATTTTGTTGCAAAAACATACTTCCAACCATGACGATCAGTCGAGTAAACCCCAGTGAATGGATCCGGTTAAACATTTAACCTCATGTTTAGTTTAACTTAAATCCTTTAACCTTCCAATTCAATGGATTTGAGGCCACTTGTTCTGAGAGCAAATTTTGCCGTATAAAATATTTGTGCTTGTTTATTACAAAATGCATTGCGACGTTCTTTTTCTACTACGCCACTTCTTCTTCGGCCATGCTTCAAACGAACGTTGCCAAAAGTCAACGCTTCAAGGCTTGGAGGTAATGTAATTCAAGTTCTCAATGTTTATATACCTGCATGTGTCTTTAAATTTGAATACAAATAAAACAAAAAACTCTTTTTGGGACTTGTTTCTGCAGTACAATACCCACCCATAATTTAAAAAAAAAACGCTTTTAAGCATTGACTTTCTGCATCAACGCAGTAGATTATTTAGCGAAACAAGGTCGGGTTTATTGCTGGTCGGAATGCTTCCGATATTTAGCAATTCCTTGATGGCTAAATACAAATTACTGTATTTGGGTAAAAAATACACGTGCTAATTGACGTTTGTGAAACGCGCATAACATAATCGACAATTAAGAAATTATTCGCCGCTTATTTACTCTGCGATTAGCGCCTGTTTCACCGACTTTGGTGGAACCGGGCATAACGGGCATATGTTTCTCCCTTCTCAGAATTTGAACAAAATACAAGAGTTCAATGCAATTGTTTCATCAGCAAATACAAACCCACTCCACTATTCTACGTTGAACGAGATACGTTTACAGTTCTAATAGACTTTTAAGTTTGAGTTTAATATTTCTGAACGCAACGCCAGGCAAAAGATTTGTTTATACTTTCATCATACTCAGTAAAGCGCTTTACGTTTTGCACAGGAATTAACCAATTACTCAACAACCAATCAAACTTATGAGCGCAGTATTGTTTATTAGTAAGTTGGCATAAAATGATGTTCAAATTTTAAAATTTCAGACGTATTCATACCTACCTAAATTGGCGATCGAGCCGTGGTTAAAAAGCCACTCTCATCATGAGTATTAGATAACAATGAGCGGATTTAGTAATTACTTGTGAATTGTGTGTTAGGTCACATTTAGAGCCCCGCCCGCTTTGTTGGTGTGGCAATTCTCCAAATATGGTATCAACTCAAACTTGGGTCATTTAAAACAAAAGTAAGCGAAGGTAAATGTATTTTATGTCTAATGATACACTAGCCGGACAACTGGGAGATGGGGATATGCCACTAGACGCAAAATTTGCATCGATCCTCTTGTTTGTCCGTAAGGTAACATATAGCACTTAATTATTCTAGTAACTGCTGCTAATTACGTATAATTACAATTGCAAGGGGCAAGGAGAGTCTCTGTGAAGTTCTCAAATATAGGTGGAGCTTCTGTAG
Source organism: Bilobella braunerae (assembly GCA_034694865.1). Classification (NCBI taxonomy): domain Eukaryota; kingdom Metazoa; phylum Arthropoda; class Collembola; order Poduromorpha; family Neanuridae; genus Bilobella; species Bilobella braunerae. Next base: position 10,826 of record JAQFYP010002285.1, on the reverse strand, counting down.
AAGTTGATACAACAGAGCTTTTGGTGAGGTTTGATAATCAACAGTGTTATTTAATTTTTTGAAGCTTAATTAATTTGAATTAATCTGAAAAATGAAGTAAGGAGTTTTAGATTTTCACCAATTTTTAATACTTTCTACCAAATTACCGGCTTCCAAATCAATTGACAGTTTTGATCAGTTTTTTTTTTATTTCTTAGGCTTGTGAGTCACTGCAGCGTTCATATCGTAGAGTTGACCTACCTTTGCCGGCTACTATTAGTTTCCAAAAATAGTTTAATAGATTTTGACTAAAACGTATAAGTACTTCGGTGATCCCTTGCGTTGATGTGGGCTTGTTTGGCTTTTATATGCAAATCAATATTACCTTTACTCCAATAGGAATTTAGTCAATGGAAAGGAGCAACACTTGGACGCAATCGACTTAGCATGCGACGAGTTGAAGGACTTTCATTTCGACGAAAACCCCATTTACCATTCTGTTGATTATAATGTCACTTACAACCTACTTTACATAGACGAAACAACATGGGCTCCTATAGCGGACGGAGAAGGTCGCGTCAATTGAATGCCGAAACTAGAATTTGCGTTGAACTACCTGTTTAGAACAATAAAGGAACATTGTGGCTAACTGCTAACAGTACAATAAATTCGTTATCAACTCTACAATTTATGAAAATAAAATGTTTCACTGCGCTGACATATGTCTCCAGTACAAAAACTTTAACTTTAAAACAATCTTGACTGAAATTTATTGATATCTACACAATCAAATTCGGGTTACGGTTAATGGCAGTAATTATTTCCGTGATAGAGAAAATTATCCACGCCGGTGTCCGTGCGTCTGTCCAAGCGTACCGATTATCTCAGCAACTACTCAACATGTGTTTTATTGCTATTTGACATTCGCTTATGGTCTGGTCAACATGCTTCCGCTTGTGCTAGTGAATGGGGGATCGTAATATCAGCCTGTGAGTTGACTTGGAAGTTCCGAGGACTGAAGCTAATGAAGTTTCTGCTGGGCAATGAAGGTGAGGGTGACGACCGAGGAGTCTCATGCTTAGGCAGAGGCTCAGCACCGCCTTACGTATGCGACCCACCTTCAGCCTCCACGACCGCAACTCTCCCAGCTTCCACTCATCAGTACCACACCACTTTTTTTATGTGCTCTGCACTCCCACCAAGATTCGATCTCGGCCCATTCCCAAGATAGGACAAGGTTCCGGACTTCGGCCCGTGGGCAACATATCAACTACTCAACAAATCTCAATCTCTCAAATCTCTGTTTTCAGATGTAGGTTCATTGATATCCAGCCAAGTTCAAGGTTGTTTTTGATTGACACAAAGTGACCCATTTGAGTGTCACAATGTCCACGGCCCGTAGTCGGAGAGGTTAGGACCCTTGTCCTAGCTTGGGTAGTTGCTAGGATTGAGTCCTGGGAGCAGCAAAGGAAAAAAAGAAGTGGTGTGGTAGTGGTGATTGGAAGCGAGGAAAGTTGTGGTCCTGAATCCTAAACTTGAATCAGTATGCGTAGGCTGGTGTTCAGCCTCTGCCTCAGCTTTACTGTTCAGCAGTAAGCCCTTTGCCTCACACCTCTGAACCTACCAGTCAACTCACAGGCTGATACAACCCTTTCGCACTCACAAGTACAAGCAAGCAATTGACTAGGCCATAGGCGAATATCAAAGAGCAAGAAAAAATTCTAATGTCTGAAATCTTGTGTCTAATGTGTCGTACTTCCAGTAGTTAATTGATCGTTTTACCACGGTGTTTTTTAGTAGTCAAGTTGTCGGTGTTATCATCAGGTAAGGGAGTGTAATTTGGCAATCCCGCAGAGCTGCTGGGCAACATGTAAGGGAGTGTGTAGGGATATGAAAGGAAGGACTCAGCCTACATGTATGCAAATGAGGGTCGTCTTCTCAATTCTCACAGGGCTATTGAGAAACCACATGAAAAAGTTTCCATGTCCTCTGACCGTGTAATGGCTAATTCCAAAGATACGGACATGCAAAGTCAGAGGCACGGCAATTCCAATAGCGAAGACTTTTTGTGTCTGATCGGGAGATTCGAATCCCCGTTCTCAGGCTGGCTAGTGAAGAGAGATAGACGCTCTTAACTACTAGGCCAAATCCGCCAGCTGCCAAAGTTATAATAGGTTTTAACATTATTTAACCTCACTCTGCATGGGTAGATGGTGCTCTACATGCCGGGAACTCATTGCCCTAAATCAGTATCGACAGATGGGTGCAGTTGACTGCAAGGTTAACCTCCCAAACCTATAGGAGGGTTGTGGAATTTGTATTCACAAAATCAGCTAGCCAATTACACTACTAGTACAATTTTGCAACATAAAAAATTCCAACTTGGCTTTGAATTTAAAGTTTTATATTAAAGCCCGCCTGTTTTTTAACTAAAAAAGTTATTTTGTCAACTTTTCATATGTTTATTCATTCTGAAAGACAACATCTCATGCAGCCTGATTTGAAGATGCCAACAACTTGGAAATGTAAAATAATAAAATAATTATCCCAGTAGACACAACGTCACTTGCGAGGAAAAAATTGTTTTTCAGTGCCTTCTAGTCGCGTAACACGCTGACGTTTTTCTGTGTTGTACAAGCAGCTTCGTGGCAATTCTCCCTTCTCCACGTACACTGGATTTAATTTTTTTGCGGTAAGGGCCCTTGACACAAGAATATTAACTATACTCGGGTCCAAGTTTGGAAACATTCTATGTTGGTTTTAATACGTTTTGACTGCTAACAATATTGTTTTATAGAAATAAGCTAGAATAAAAAAAAGTAATTTGTTTAGAATAAGATTGCAAGAATAGGTATTGCACGTTTATTGTTTGAGAAAAACATGCCATAAAATGCAACACCACTGGAAAGTTTACAAATGTTTTACTTCTAATGTAGAGTGGTTCCTTCATTCTTAAGAATAACTTCATATGCATCAGGACTTCAAGATGCCTCCATTTCGAACATGTAGAATAAAGTAGGCTAGTAGACACAGCATCACATGCGATGTAAATTCAAGAGAAGAAAAATAGGTGTGCAGTGCCTAGTAGTCGCAAAAGAACACGCTGACGCTTCTAGGTATTGCACAAGCAGCTACGTGACAATTCTTTCTTCTCCGCTGAACATTGCCCTATTCGACTCTCTTTCCCAACAGTTTGGCTCACATGAAAGCGTTGAAGTTTTAGTATGTTTTTCTTAAGCTGGGTTTGTAGCATTGCTAAATTTGGTCACATTTTCATGCACTGGATTTTAATGGTGTACGGTAAGAGTAGTTTTGAAAATCTTGACAAAAGGATATCAACCTGATTGAGATGTGTCTTCGACTTAATAGTAAAAGAGAAAAGTAATAAATCATAAGCAATATTTGAGACCATTTATGCACCATCTAATAATCAAATTTGCTTAATTTCATGGACCTGCCATTCCATACTTATTAAAATTAGAGAAGAATGGTAGTCAGAACTTGTCTTTATTTTGTTTTAATATTTTTTACTTACGATAGTTAAGTTAAACACAAACTTATACACAAGTACATAGTAACTATACTTTGGTCCAATTTAGTTAAGGTTTGTAATTAATTGTAGTAACTAGTTATGTTAATTAATGTAGTTCTAAATGTTCTAAGTATATTTTGGTACGCTTTATTTTCCAACAATATTGTTTTGTTGAAAAAAGCTAGGGCAAAAAATGTTGACAATTAACTTGTTTCGAATAAGATCGATAAAAAGGTAGAAAAGGTAATTGTAATAAATACGTCAATAGAGCTTGAGGTAAACATACTATAAAATGCTACAACACTGGAAATTAAGAAACAGTAATACCCTAATTTTTATCGCACATCAGTAAGTAGTTGAAGTTGGGCATTCGCACGATGCTTTTCACTGCTAGTACATTTTTATTTACAGTGTTGTTCCCTTCTATTTGTTCGGGCTGGTGGAAATTCGAGGTAATTTATTTTAGTTGACTCATGACAAGTAGATACAAAAAATATAAGTCCATTTGCTGGTTTCAGGCGCTGAGAAATATTCAAGAGTTCAAAGCAAAACATGCCGGGACTTCACCGACAACGGCTCTTTTCTATTTCACACAAACTGAGTTTAGAGTTTTAATTGAACACTTTGAGTAAGTTGTGAATTTGATATCTGATTATAATATTTGGATAAATTAATTAAAATAGGAAAACTTTACAATATTGTTCTCAAGTATATGCAAAAATAAGTCTCTATCAAGCACTAATTCTTTAACAACACTTTTTTTTAACAAACGGACGATTATTTTATTAAAAATCTTTGGTTAAAGTTATTTTTTAGAAAGTCTTGAATGACAAAAAATTTACAGTTTAACTAGAGTTTCCCTTAATGTAATGTGAACAAGAAATGTTTACCTTCGATGGTATTCATGGTAAAACCTGCGCCGCCTCTCCACCTCTAAAATTATCAATACTTTCATACGCCTTTGTATACCTAAAATTTCAAATCAATAACAAACTACATTGTTCATATTTGCGTAAGTTTTTAGTAAGATTGACGCTTAAGACAAACTTAAGTTATAACATGTTGCCAAAATGAAGACATAAAGCATTGGCTTGAGCAACTATAATTAATTTTTAACGATGTTCTTTTTTCTTAGAATAAGTGCTCCAACTCCGTATTCTGGAGTTAAGATTCCAAAAATTTGGTATACGGAAAAAGCTGCACCATTTGCATCGAAATTACAAGAAGGTAATGTCGAATACTTTGTGTCCTACCACGCACAATCTGGACAATTGAATGCTGAAGATATGACTGTTGACGGAAAACCTATGTCCGTTTTGTTGTTTGTTCGTCGGGTAACGCTCAAATAATTAAATATAATTACCATGGATATTTGTAGTTAATGAATTAATAATTACAGGAGTCTCAAGGAGCAAGTAATTACAAGGTCAAATTTTCCAACCCGACGCAGTCTTCAACGGCAGTAGTCCCAATTATAGACGTTAAAGTGCGGTAAGGAGTTGGGTTTTAAAAAAACTATTAATTTAAATATATTTCAACTAAAACCTTTGCTACAATGCACAAACCGTCTTACCGATTTATGAAATGAAAAGTGGTTACTGCGGTGGTCTAGAGTCTGTTTAGAACCCTTAATTACACGATGTTGTTTGAATAATACAATTTCATAAAACTATATTCTCCGAACAGAAATTTTTCCAGTGGAGAGAATCTGTACTTGGACATGGTTGACCTGGACTGCGATGAGCTACGCAGCTTTGTTTTCGACGAAAGCACTACATATACGTCTATGGACCCTGCAGTGCATCACGAAATCATGTACGTGGATGAATTGTCAAGGGCCATTACGGTACAGCGTGAAGGAGAAGTAAAGACAATGCCTAAGCTGGATTTGGCAGTGAACTATCTTTTTAAGCCAGTCGGTGAACCACGTCCCCCAGCTAACTAACTACAGCATATATTTTATATACATATACATACACATATTTGTATATTCTAACTACTGAATTTAATGTAAATAAAGGAATTCAAGTTTATCTTACAACAATGCGTATTTAATTTCCTCCCTTTGTGGACAAGGCCCTAAAACAGCGGAATGTTACGGAGAGTCTGACGATGATTGATGACAACATCTATGTTAATGAGTTTTTCCTACCACGTCCCTACCCTTAATTACATGTTGACCATCCAGGAATTTCAAATAACGGCCATTTTTTTTTGTATCAGAAAGTCAATTTTTTGTGCTCCAAATTGAAAAGAATTCTTGTAACATTTGTAAAAACTCAGAAAACTAGTGACTACTGGTTAAGCAATTGAGTTTTATATATTTTTGCTTACTTGCAAGGATATGGAGGTAACTAACACGAGCGCAACAATGAGCCAAAATAAAACATATAAACATTTCCAAACAATTCTTAGCAATAGACCTTGTGGCGTTGTGTGCGTGATGTGTAATTAAAATAGGAATTTCCCGGGTTCGAAACCAACCAGCGCCATAACTTTTTTTACTTATTTTCTTACAATTTTTTCAAGTTGTGATAATCAATTAACCAAGATTAGCTTTTGAAAATCTTGTCATACATATAATTTGGGTTTGCTTAGTGGGCTAGTTGTAAAGAACAACATTTTTATTGTTCACTTTTCTCTGTGACGCCCTAAAGACCCCCTAACTAAAAAATGCCATTTCAGGTTAAAATCTTACTTTTGCATTAAACAAAAAATTATGATGGTTTGAATGACCCAGAGCCTCTCTTGACATAGAAAACCCCTTGACTACAAAATGACCTTTTAACGTCAAACTCTCCTTTTTGTATAAAACAAGTAATAAAGGCCCCCATGGTCCTAGAGTCTTCATTCACACGAAAATGACATCTTGAACTAGAAAAACTCTACACCAAGCATTCTGCTTTCAATCTAATGATTTTAATGTTTTTCTACTATCTAAAACTGTGTCTAGTTTCTCTGCTTCCACTACTTTGTTGACCGTTTTACCACGGTTTATTATTCGAAGTATTGCGAGCCAAGCTATGGAAACTAATATTAAACCCATGAAAGTGCCAAACCATGTTGAAATGTTCCCCTTACGAAACATGCAGTGTTACTACTACATTAAGTTGATAAGAAAATAAGGTGTATTAAGGACGAGCGATACCTACACCAACAAACTGTTAACTATTTTCAAAATTTCCATGACATCAAAATTTAAAAAAATCAGTTGGTCTACGGCATCAGGTTTCCTGCTGATTCAGAATCAGAAATTTCTTGAAAAAAATCTTAATTTGTAAGAAAAAAGTAGGTTAGTTAGTATTGTGACAAGACAGATGTTTGGCGCTAACTGTATTCCGTTGAAAGTGGTTAGCTTGTGCCCTTCTGAAACCTTTGGTAGTCGGAGTAGTAGATTTCCTTTGAGATACTGAAGGGATCAGTAAATTAAAGGTTTATACTAGGGCTGGTAAGCAGGCTTGTACGCTGGCTTATAGGCTGGTTGGTACGCGGGCTGATACGCTGGTTGGTACTCGGGCTGGTTAGCCGGCTTCTACTGGGGCTGCTAAGCCGGTTTGTATTCAGGCTGATAGGCCGGCTGTGATACGCTGTTAATGAGTATTTTTCTTCGTAAATGCTAGGGTCTATGCAGAACAATGAAGCGCCCTCGTCATGAACCTAGAAATTATCCTAGAAAAACGTAATTCGTCAGCGTTTCCGAATCAATCAGCGCTTTATCAACTATGTACAAATATAATCGTAATTAGGCAGAGAAGATCGGTGAATAAAGATCCAGATTTAGTTATGCTGTTAGTTTGAAGGCTATGAATATGTTTTGTTGACAGTTGATCTGGATTCGTGATACCAGGTATTGCTACCATATGCCCAACTGCCGACTCCCGTTTCCAGCTATTTTGAATTTGACGATTTCGCACCAAATCCGAATTGCACATGTCTACTACTGGCGAGTGAATTTGAATTTGGTGCGAAATCGTCAAATTTGAAATAGCTGGAAACGGGAGTCGGCAGTTGGGCATACGGTACTAACCCACTAGTTAATTATCAACGACTGTTAATTAACTAACTAATGATAAATTAAAATGCAAAAACAAAAATCGAAATTCAAATTTAAACAATTTGGTTTCCCGCCTGAGGCACTTTTGAAACATGCGCCGTAGTTTGACCAAACTAAAATAAACAATCTGGTTCCGCTTAAAAACTCTTGAAACCCCAATCTTTGCGGTAAATAATCAAAAGAACGGTAAGAGCTACCGATTTTCAATATTAAGCTTACATTTCAGGAAATTAAACGAAATGTAAAAATTTGCTCAAAAATTTGGAAGGTCCCAACTTAATAATATTTTTGGACATGAAACAGTCTTAAATACAAATTTCTGTTTTGGCTCTATTTTTGTTGAGGGTCGTGCGCATCTAAAACGGTATTTTAGTTCTCTGTACCTCCAACCGTTCTGGAGCTTAATTACCGCAAAAATCGGATTTTTCAATTTTTCTCTTATGGACGTTCCAATGCTGATAAATATTTCACCGTGACCTTAATATGAATTATTTCAAACTAATCATGCCTGCTGCAAACGCCAATATTATTTAGTTTTGTCTAATTGTTTTGCATCCCTCGTGAAAAAATACGGTATGTAAGTTGTAGTGAAAAAAAAGGCTTCAACGAAAATGTATTATTTTCTCAAAGAAAGTTTTGAACACATAGAATTTTATGTAACTTGTTTAGTTTCTTTTATTATTCTTCTATAATGCTCCGACGCTAGAGAAATTTTAGGATAAAAAAACTTACGTGCTCAATTAACGACCCCACGCAAAGGGTTCCCCGCCTGGAAATACGTGTATTAGACAAAACTTAACACCATTTTTCATATCTTAATAATTTAAATTATTCAACTACATAAGTACACATGGACACTTGACATTTACTCCAAGTTTACTCTGCGGTTTAAGGCATAATTAGGGCACTAGTGTGGCTGCTTAGCCTATCATTGCTATGCAAGTTGATCTATAGGCCTAGAAGGACATGTTTATGTGAATACTACATAAGTTGCTTACCGCGTTGAAAATTTTATAGATTTTTTTCCTTTTTAACCCTCCTGAGTAGGGGAAAAACTGTTATTAAAACAGAGCAATTCACAAAATTTTAGTTGGCGTTGACTAGTAGAAATATGGTATAGGGCCCATTAGCAAGTAAAAAAGGATCACTAAAATGTTCAGCTAACATGTTTTCTTCTCAGTTGCAACCCCTTCTAATCTCTTACCAATTTTAGTTGACCGATTTTGGTGTTTATGAGCAAACTTCTCAAAAGTTGGGCAATTGGTTTTGAAAATATACTCACAAGTAGTAGGCAAGGCCTGCAACTCTCAGAAAAATCCCAAATTTGTCCAAAACCCTTGTCTTAGTGAATAATGGAATGCAAACTTTTAATTTTTTTCTATGGTCACAATTGCGTGCGAAATTAAAAAAAAAAATGATTTTCAAATTGAAAAGCTTATGGGAATTTGCCCACGATTTCTCGAGTTTAATGTGGTCCCCCCTTTGCCATTCCCTTAAATTGCTTCACAAAACTTGAAATCGTACTATTTGCTGCAAACATAACCTCTCAATCTCACACATGCTTGCTTGAGAAATGAGTAGAAAACATCAAACAAATACAATCCGGAATTTATGTAAAATTATAGTTAAAATACGTTGAAGTTTAATGCAATTCGAATTTTTGACATTTACATCAAAATTGAGATTTCCAAATCGACATTTTTGATGCAATAAGGTGTTTGATATGCACATAAAAATTTCCATTAAATTCGGGTTTTCTATATTTTTAAGTGAAGCAAATTTAGAAAATCGCGAAGGGGGGACAATATGAAACTCGAGAAATCGTGGGCAAATTCCCATCAGCTTTTCGATTTGAAAATCAATTTTTTTGAATTTCGGGCGCAATTGTGACCATAGAAAAAAATTAAAAATTTGCATTCCATTATTTACTAAAACAAATGTTTTGGCCAAATTTGGGATTTTTCTGAGAGTTGCAGGCCTTGCCTACTACTTGTCAGTGTTGAAAACATTCAGTATACATAATAGCCTTATTAGAATCCATCGACAACATCTAAATTATAAATTAACACTTGACTGTAAGGTACAGGAGAACACGATATGGTACAATAGACGATTCCTTACAAGCCAAATTACCGGCTGGCAACCTATGTTTACTATTTTAAGAACAAAAGGTTATCTGCGAGTGTAAAGACAGGACGAATAAAAAATCTAAGTTGAAGTCTCCTTGTTTTAAGACATTCCGGTCATGTGTTACCTAGAGGTTAGAGCACCTGTCCCTCTCAACTACTAGGCAGCTCTCGAAACGAAATTAGCTAAAAGTTGTTGCGCTATTACGTTTTTGCTAACGCTCGTTCTGCAACAATTCACAATATGTCAGAGCGGCTAGTCATCGCTCTATTTTGTAAAACTTCTGCTTGAACAAGGTGTTGACTTTGCCAACCTAGAAATTACTGTGGGTTTTAAGCCCACGGCCCGTAGTCCAGAGGGTTAGGACCGTTGTCCTTAGGTGATTTACCTATTTGAATCCTGCTTGAAGAAGAATTTTAATACAATTCAAACATTAATCATTTATTATGTGTCACTGTTCATAAAACCAAATTGTATATAATATGCGCAAAATTCCTATAAAAATGCGTGTTCGTAGGTTGCAACTGAACTAAAACTCACTTGTACTTCCAACCCAACTTCCTCACTAACATCCCTTAGATGCGCAATTGAACCATTTTTTCAAGCATTTTCACTTCATTCAACAATAGACTACTCAAGACGTAAGTTAGTTAAGCAGCATTTGCTTGGATACAGCAAATGAATCATTTCTCGGCAATATTCGAATTTAGTACAATACTTTGTATTGGTAAATGATAAGTTCAATTTCTATGAACAAAATCCTAAATTAATATATAAAAAACGCAGCAGTGGTGTGTCATCCTTCAATAACCTAAAGATATTAAAGGGGTTATCAATACGCTGGATCTAACAATGAATTTTAAAGAGATCTGAAAGTATTCCTCGTTAATTAGTTACGCTTATCGGTTACCAAAAATTAGCATTTTCAAAGTTGTACTATATAGGTAACTAGCTGTACCGCGACGCTTCGTTTGTTTGCTGTTGTTTGCTAGCAGCTTGCCGTGGTAACAATATTCCCGCCGTCACTATAAATGAAAAACCCCAGAATTTTGAGCTATCCAAGCCATTATGAGAATAGCCGTTAGAAAATATTCTCCTAATGTGATCCAAACTTAGTACCCTTCAAATTTAGGG
>JAQFYP010002284.1:0-13077 GCA_034694865.1 Bilobella braunerae | reverse complement strand
TGGTTTTTCCTTATATTTTTTTAGATGGACCCCGAGGATGTCCATGAAATTGACCTTTGTCCAGAGGAAGGACAAGTAGAAATCGAGCTGATTGACTCCGATCAAGAAACCGTTCTATTGGGTCCTCCAAGTCCACCACCGCCTATGGACAAAGAAATTCCATCAACCTCCGCCGCAATGTTCGAGGCACTCCAGAACTCTGTGCAAAGCTTGATGCGTCTGTCCTCGTCATCATCATTTTCGTCCTCCACGTCACGTACTTCATCGAGCAAGTCATCCAAGGCTGTACTCTCCGTTACCGTCAACCCGCCCAGGACTGTCACGGAGGAAAAAGCCCCGCCCCGCCCCTGCCCTGCCTCCTAAGGAAGCCGTGAAGAAGAGCGTCCAAGACCGCTTAGGCCCCGCCTCCAAGATATCAAAACTTCCGACTTCTCAAAAAGTCAATTTAGCCCCTACTTCGCCGCTACTCCGTCCACACGCGCCACCTGGACATGTCCCAAATCCACACGCCTCAAAATCCAAAAAGAACCAGAAGAATCCTCCCCAAAAACACAATTTTGAAGGCTTCGGCCACGTTCAAGGTAATTCGGAACCTCCTCAACGACCTAATTCGGCCCGAAAACATCGCCAATTGGCCAATTCCAGCGCCACCAGGATTTGTTGCTGTTCCATGGTATGCGCCTGTGCACGCGCCCGTGCAACACATGGCTCCTCCTCAAATCATTAGACTCAACCAATTTCAAAATTTTCCTGCTCAACCAATTCGACCCTCAATTAACAATCAAAATTTACTGGTTCCACCTATACAACAATCTCAAAATTTTCAAAATCTTCAGATTCGGCATCATGCAATTCGAAATCCCGCTCCTCAACCGCAAAATTGGGCTATGCCGCCATTTCCAGTCCAACAACAAGCTCCTCCCCCGAGGCACCAAAACGCTCCTCTACAGGGACAACACGCTCTTCCATAAGGACAACGCGCTCTTCCTCAAGGACAACGCGCTCTTCCACAAGGACAACACGCCCCTCTTCCAAGGCGACAAAACAATTATCAACAACGACGTTGATTCACTCCTCATCCACAGCGTCATGTCGCAGCACAACAGCGTCAAAACGGTCCTCATCCCTCACGTCAACCTCAGGCTCAACCAACGACCTCCGCCCGTCACCGTACTCGACAGCAGCGGCTCTTTGCCCGTATCTTCGGGGCTCCCGCGCCTCAATAATTCCCCACACTCACAACTTCAGCCCAAAAATTACGCTGCCGAGGCGTCAGCGTAGGAGGAAGGGCCCTGTGACAAATCTCGTGGCTATAAGCTACAGACGCCACCGTTCAGCAGTACAATTCCACGGTGGAATCTTCCCTCAAAATTTCCCTTTTCTCCTCATCACCCGCAACTACGCAGCACAAGTGAGGAAGAGAAGAGGCACGGCAGGGCACTTGGATTTCCGACGGCCAACCTTCAGCATCTTCCAGGAACTCCTCTCTGGACAAACTGAAGTCGCTCCGCCAATAACCCAAGTGACCTCTTCAATCCACATATTCCTTAATTGTCTTATTGTTAGCTTTAATTAACTAGTGCTACATTCTAAGGACTCTACAGCTACATTTACTACAACTATTACTTACGGTTTGGTATCTACATTTAATCTAATTCTAATAGCCTAATACTTACATGGTAATATACAAGAGACATGCTTTTTGACGCCTAATTAAAATTTGCAAATTGTCAGAATCGCTGTGAATCGCTGCGTCATTTTTTGTTTCCATACTTTACGGGATCAACCTCCCATTTGGCTGAAAGAGGCCGTTCAATTTAGAAACGGTCTCAACAATCTGTAGTATATGACAGTGTCTCGCCTTAAAACCACAGTTCCAAAGGATCCGGTCAGCAGTTGCTTCCAATGATCTGTAGTATATGACCTTCTGCCGTCGTAAAAACACTGTTGCAAATGATCTGACCAGCATTGATTTTAAAACAATTTGTAGTCCATGACCTTTTTTGCCGTGGAAACTGTTAAACTAACTGTTAAATGATCAATTCAGCATTCGTAGTTAGATTTTGTAGTACATGACTATATCTTTAATCTCGTTAGAAATTGTCACGCCTGAAGTTAATGAAGAAGTCGTTGACCCCTTGGACGCGACAGTAGGTTATGTCGTCATTAGTCACTCATTATTGGCAGACATGTTTCTGCGTAGTTTAGGGGCTTATCAGTTTATCTGTTTGTCATTTTTATCATGTTTAGAGTTCATTGGTCTTGTCCTTGTGACAACTACTATAACTAGTAGTGGCAGTCTAGTTAGTGGAGGTCACTCGTCATTTGTCCCTCGTCTTGCTTATAACATGACATATATGACATATAAACGTCGACATGGCCGTTTGCCATGTCGACGTTTCCTCACCTTGACCCGCCGTGACCCCGGTCACCATTGTACCCTTAGCCATTAGTGATTGCAAATAAAGTTATTTGCAACTGTTTGTCCGTTGTTGTCCAGCGTTCATTGTCAAGCAAGTTGTCGAGTCCACTCTACCGCTGAGCGCATCACCCACGGTTTATTCAGAGTTCACGGCGGCGTCGGATACGCGCCGTGACAATATATTACTGTTTTTGTTAAGAAAAAAGAGGTCAATCAGTATTGAATTTTAAAATAAAATTCACAAATAAATTTCCATCATTATTGCTGTGCTCCACCTTTAGTTTATGCAGAAATTGTCGTCTTTTACGTTAACTCAAGCAGTACAATAGGAAATTGGCGTATTTCTTCGTCAATTGGAATAAATGATGGTTATGGTTAAAAATAGTGAACTGTGTAACCATTCATGATTTTGAGACAATACATTACGATTAAACAATTAACCAGAAGTGCACAATATTTTAACTCACATCTTGAATTTCTATTCTCAAAGTTTTTGAGTTAAATTTTCTATCCACTATTCCTACGCTTAATAAAAGCTAGTGGGAGAATTGTGTCACCAGTAAATTTATTGCTAAGATCCCAGAACACAAAACACTTGTTTAAAACATCCAAATCTCAAACTTGTTGCCATAAAACACAATGGACAATTCAGTCAGCCATTCTGAGCTTTACAAGTTCAGTTTAAAAATAATTTCGATCGTTTTTAAGTATGAGAAAATAGTATTGTATCTCAAGCTTATTTAGCAGAAAGAAGGTAAGAGCAATTACGCGCATAACATTGTCCACATTATATTGTCACAATAATGTAATATTAAAGAATAGAAAATTTTAAGATTTTAGGATCTAAAGACTGAAAGCTCTAGATTTTGAAAAAAAAATTACGCAAAGAACTTTGTTTAATTTGTTTAATTATAATCATTTGACTCGATTTTAGAAAGTTACTTCTTCAATGTGATACAAGCCTCCAGTCGTGCACTTTTTGCACTTTGCTAATTTTAACAATTTGTCCAATTTTCTTACTGAGGCTACTTGGTTAGTGACAGTTTCACCACGGTTAATGTTTTGTGGACATAGGTTATTCGATACAAATTCCAACTCTGACAAATAAGTTTGAAGAATTAGTGTGTCATAAGTATTTTATCTATTCTGTTTTAACTTAAAAGTTTTATTTACTTATCAGTCTATAATAGAACATAAAAATTGTGAAACGTTACTGAAGAACAACTGAATAATCGGCAGAGATTGTTTAGATGAATAATCAGCATAACGTAAAGATGGAGTTTCTTTAACGCTAGTTAACAGAAAGAAGGGTAAAAGCAATTCCTCTTGCAATATTGTCCAGAAGCGTCAGTTTAGCTTCCTATAGAAACAAAGCATATTGGCATTTTCGTAACTTGTTCATTTGATTTCCTGTCATTTTCTTACCCCTTCCATGTGATATAAGCCTCCAATTGTGCATTTGAGAGTTGGCATAGATCGCAAACACTTCTCCGTAAACAACTTTTGAAAGTTTTCATTTGTCAACAAGACTTGACATTTCTTCATGTTCGTACGGAATTTACATGAAATGTTAAAGACTTTTGACATAAGCAAAGCACTCGTCACAATTAAAAAAACAATTGTGATGAAGTAGATAGAAAACACGGCGAGAATGCCTATATGAATCAATTGCCTTAGACGAATCAGACATAATGCTGCCCCATATAAGCATAAAATGCATTCTAGTTTAAATGTTGGTACAAAAATAGACCCATAGGCAATGTTGTGCAGTTGACTCCAAAGATGGATTAAGCGATATACACGAATTGCTTCTGTTAAATTGCTTTTGGATACTTTTTGGAGTCTCGAACTGCAATTGGTTATTTAATAAAGGTCACAATGCAATACAATTAGCATTGTTTCCAAAAAATGTGTAAGGTAAAGGTACAAAGGGTTAGTTTGTTTCACTAGGTGCATTTGCATTCTATAAAAGGCTTGTTCACGTTTCGATGGTATTTATAATGGTTATAAAATGCATACTAAATGTCACTTACCAACCATAATTCAGCCCAATGACCAAAGTGATAATAGAAGGAACAAATGTTCCAACAACAGCAAATACATCGCATATAATTGAAACGGTGAGGAATGTGGCGCCCACAGAATAAATTCCAAGAAAATATATGTTAGTATTAAACGAGTTGAAAATAAGAACAAGCTGAATTGATATAGCTATTCCACAACAGCTTACTAGAATTATACTTATTGCAAATAGTTTTCCACGAGTTGTCTTGTCATCGATGTGTCCAGTTCCAAGGTCCGCACTAAAATACAGTACTAACAAAACATTTTTATTATATGAAATGATAATCGTGCTACTTATTAGATGTATTATTAGTAATGTAACCCTAGTTTTCTGACTAATTAGTTGAAAGCGTTGCGAAACACAACCTATTTACGCGCGCGAATTAAAAATTTTCAAAATCTGAGATGCACTCCAGAACTTCCATTTTTGTTCTGCCCAGCATCTACAAAGAGAGTCTAAAAAATAAACCTGTTTCTTTGGGTGAAGCATGAGGACTTACAAAATAATAAATAATAAAGATGCGAACCAGATAAACAAACCAATTTTGAGAAAATGGCAGCTGACGGACCTAGCATTATGCCTCCTATGCTTTTAAGTTTAATTTGATATTTTTGAAAGAGTTTAGGTGATTGAAGTTAAGCTCCTCGCGCGTCTGGAGTCGGCTAGTTTGGTTAAGTAGTAGTAAATTATACTATACTTATAATTTGTAGGTAGCCTTGGTAAGTTAGTAGTTAGTGGCATTGCACTCTCCACACTGCATATGTGGGTTCGATTCCCACGGCTGCCTCCGTCCTCAGGTGTGTGGTTTTTACACTGGATGAATGAAGCGCGCCCGCGAGCCCAATGGGCAGAGTCTGTAGGGGTTTGTAGCAATAATAAAAAAAATCAATTATTTATATGAAATACCTAGTTGCTCCTCCATTAGAAGAATGTTATTGGCAAGATATGACAATTCATTTTTATAAACCATCTGTGTTATGTGAAACGACATCATCCCAAAATTTGCAATACCAAGAAATGCTGTAATTACTTTGACTGTAATCGAAGCAGTTGTAACTAGGCGGACACAGCAGAGAACAGCATTTGCAATGTATAACAACAAACCAAATGTTCCTGCTATTCGGCTTTTTAACGCTTGGATATGATCTGAACGTTTTGAAAATTCCTTTTCAATCAGTCCTAGACTTGCCACAAATGGCAAGAGATGCCGAAGAACAATTAACTCCAACTTACTCAGCATTATGTGAGGAAAACTAGTGTTCCAAAAACGGCTTGTATTTATATAGTTGTTGGTAGTGTCCCTAGATAGGCATTAGCGCAAAAACTGAACATCTTATCGTCCTAATCAGTATTTGTGAAAGCTATGGTAGTAATTAATATATTAATTATATTTCAAGATCAATGTATTGATTTATCTTAGCACTCGGGAAAAATGAAACTTAATGAAACAAATAATTTCCAAATGGGTTGTCCAATATATATTTTAAATGCATTTCAATTACTTAATTACATGCTTTAGTCGATTTCGCCAACGTATAAGAGCCAAAAGTATTATTGAATAAATTGTCAGGAAAATTGTTAGCAGGGACAATTATTAGGTAATCGGAGAAACCCTAAAAACATAAAATTACGTAACCGTTAATTAATGAAACATCATAACCATAATACATATACACAATACTACCTTGCTAACAAAAATAACCTGGGGTTTGGTTCAAAATCAGCTTCTAAATTAAAATGTTTTCTTGGTCAATTGTATTAGAATTTGAAAGTTGCTTATGAAACGCTCTTGTAATCTTGCCGTCAGCGATATACGTAATGATAGCAAAGTTTAGTATTACGTATTACTGAACGAGCGTGCACATGTTGAAACGGGTGAGCCTAAATCAAATAAACTTGAATTGAATTGATAGCAAAATTTACATATAAGCGCTGGAATCCTAATTTTAGGTACTGTCTTTTGGACGTAAGAATGACTTCTTTGGATATATATCATAATGCCTTGTTAGCATAAAAGTTTCGAGGTGTCTAGAAGTTAGAGGTGGCCATTTTTTTCAGTTTGCGGAGTAGAAAATACAGCTTGTTGAAAAAAAATCGGTAGCTTGTAGGCAATTAACTTTTAGAAAATGATCTACGACTAATTACAACAACTTTTTTTTGTAAACAGATGTTTATGTCGCAGATAGTGATTTGTTTTCCTACAAAAGCTACGCCGCTACTTCCACTAGCTTTAATAAATAAAAATAATAAAATAAATAAAAAACAAGGTGTTCCATACCAACATTTTGTTTTCAATGACTATAATATTATTTTCATTTTTTCTCCTACACAACCAGCATACTTTGCTAGCATAAGTATAGTTTACTTACTTGGCAATAATCGCTGAACAACAAAAAGGAGTGTTGACAAATTCTTATTTTTAAAGTTTATCTTAAGTTTATTGGCAACTATACCTACGGGGTCTAACGATGACATGGTAATTGCCACTAAAACTGCAAATCATTAGCATTCATACAATTGTCTTGAAGTCATAATAATAAAAAGCAAACCACAAATTGAGTTTGAAAAAAATTTTAAATAGAGAATCTTAGCAGCATAGTTTTGTAAGAAATTCATTTTTTGCAAACCAGAATATACAAAAATCAAGTTACCACACTTCCCTAATATTGATGTTATTAAAAATATGCCAAATATATATTTCAAGCTTTTAGGCCGGTCATTTTATGGAATTTAGATTTACTTGAAACAAAAAGTATTACCAAACAAATTATTATCCCAAAGTATATTTGGGCGAACCCTTCAAGTTCCCGAATTCCCAGGTATTATATCTACGGCCCGTTGTCCGGAGAGTAGGACGCCTTCTCCTAACTGGGACAGGTGCCGGGTTCGAGGCCCGAGATCAGTAAAACAATAAAGTAGAGACTTATTTTTGAAATTGTATGAAAAATTCGTAAATTAGACCGAAATTCCAAGGATTAGACCCAATGTCCGACTATTAGACCAAAAGTCCGAGGAGTCCGAGGATTAGACCATGAAAGTCCAAGGATTAGTCGCGCCAAATGAGAGTGAAGAGTTTCACCTGAAACCCATCTTCAAACTAGGCCTCTCTCTTAACCCCTACTACCTCAAGCTGACAACATAATGGAAACAATATTAACCCGTTGGAGACGTATGGCGCAACCGGACGGATAAGGCATTCCCATAAAGTAGCTAATACGGTAGTTAATAAACATAACCCCACCACACAATTTACGGCGCGTCTCAAAGCAATATCATATAAAGTGTACTATGTTTAACATTTTAGTAGCCCTGCTCTTTACCACATTCTTTGGAGAACAATTTTATTGCCCTATTATTCAATCAATCAATCAATCGTTTATTTGACATTTAGCGTAAGCCAACGTAGATTGGTTGCGTCGCTGCGAAGACGTTTTTGGCTGCTTTATGCCGGCGGAAGCGCACAGTAGAAGAAGTAGCTCACTTACTTTAAATTTCAGCTTCTATTGATCAGCTTGGCCTGACATATCGTACTTTTCCCATTTTGCATCTTATTTTGTCAAACTATCCTGACTTAATTAGGTTCTAAATTGTATGTTACTAAATATATTTACGACAAAATACCGATTTTTCAAATATTATGAAAATATTGAACTTTAATCTTTCATTTTTTGAAGAATTTGCCCATAGTTTTTCTTCAAATGACCTCAAAAGTTGCTACACTTTTAAGGTCAACAATATTGACCTTAAGGTTTTTGATGATATTGACTCAATATAATCAAAAATATAGAAAACTGCAACTAACTAACAGACTTTTTACGTTCCTTAAAGTATCAGTAACACGTCAATATCAATTAATCAGTGATTTGGATGGTTGCCTGTTCCTGATCCTGATTATAACCGAGGGCCTTCGCCCATTCACTTTCTGTGTGTGTTCTCGGTTCACTTTTCAAATTTCCTTTTTTCCGCTGAAATCAAAAGTGAGCTATTTCAGCCTATGTGAAACGTGGGAACCATTCCATTTGTGATGTAGAAAAACAGGGCGAGGATTTTCAGAAACGGAGTCATTTTGAATTTGGAAGTCGCCTCGATGTTGGCGGTTGACGCTTGTTCCTGGAGAATCGTTTGGATGTGACACTGGCAAACTGTCTCGATGTTGGGACTCATTCCCTTGAATTGCATCCTACAATTTAGCTTGGCCTTTTTTCAGCATTCTGTTCGGTATCGGCAGAGAGTAGTAATATTGCTGTTTTAATTTAAATTTAATATTAATATTAAGTAAATTTGGTTTAGATTTTAGTCTAGGTGTCTGACCCTAGGAAGATCAATGCTTAATTGTAATGATAGGGAGCGACACGTTAATAAAGCGATTTGAAACTTTTTGAAACTTTGAGGTCTTCAGTCAATGAGTAAGGTTCACCGTTGAGTTTGTTCCGGAGGTTCAAGGCTTGATTGCAAAATTTGTAAGATTGGGAGCGAACCTTGATTGGTCTGGGTTTGTCAGGATTTACGCTGAATTTTGCAAGCCTTTCAGAACGGAGATGATTTGGTCCTTTCTCGAGTCCGATTGCTTAAGCTGACAAATTCTGGCTTCTGCAATCGCCGCAGCACTTTCGTAGATTTCCAACTTCCCTTCTATGTTGTCCAATCAAGCACAAATAGATGGAATCCTATGGGTGTCATCTTTAACCAACTTCTCCATCATATCCAGTAGGGTTTTGACACTTTGTTCTGCGGTGGGAGTTGTTGTGGCCTCTTTGTTTTCGCCAGGTGGTTGGACTCCTTTACTGCAGTTTTTGTTTGACATTTTTTTTTTCAAAAAGGAAAATTTAAACAAGTGGAAGATACGGGGAGGGAGTAAGAGTAAAAGTAAAAGTAACCAAAATTCCAAGGATTAGACTCAAAGTCCGAATATTAGACCAAAAGTCTGAGGAGTCCGAGGATTAGACCATAAAAGTCCGAGGATTAGTCGAGCCAAATGAGAGTGAAGGGTTACACCTGTAACCCATCTTCAAACTAGGCCTCTCTCTTCACCCCTACTACCTCAAGTTGACAACATATTGGAAAATAAAATTAAACCCGTTGGAGATTCATGACGCAACCGGACGGATAAGGCATTTCCATAAAGGAGCTAATGCGCTAGTAAATAAACATAAAACCACCACACAATTTACGGCGCGTCTCAAAGCAATACCGTACATACTTTCGGGATCAAATTTATTGCCCTACTGTTCAAGGTTTGAATCTACTACCTAATCAACCGTTCAAAACTTTTTCTTCATGAAAATCGAGTTACTCTCGGGTTCTCTTAAACCTTAAAAGTAAGCAAGCTTATAATTCGTACATATCAATCAATCAATCGTTTATTTGACATTCGGCGTAAGCCATAATCAACACGAGATAATCTGTTACATATTGTCACGGGCTACTGGTGACGTAACGACTGGGGACTAAAGGGCAACGAGAGGATGGTGTAGCTCAACGGTAGAGTGACCAAAGCAATCATGTGTACAAATAATTTTTATTTGTACGTCAATAACGAAGGTGAACAGAGGTCAATGACAGTCGAATAGACTGTCAAACTGAGTCAGCCCGAGTCAAACTGAATTTCCAAAGGTTAATTATTATTAATTATTCATTATAATTAACTACCTAATTAATGGTCTATTTTGAGTAGTTTCAGAGTCATAGTTAGCTTCAGCTTACGCAAAACCCCCAATTTACACGAAAACCATATTTTCCAAAAGTGAAATATGCTTTGTTTATACATTGTTTATCGTAATTAACTAATTTAACTCACGATTAGGAAATGTACTGAATAATTAGAACAAAGTTCTTCAGCCATTTCGAAAACTTTATTGTGAAAAAGTAAAAAAAATTAAGTTGGTGGGATTCGAAACTGCGACGCTGATATTTAAGCTTATGGCAACACTTCTCACCATTAGGCCAAGTCGTCTTTAGTTAAAAATCACCAGAAAAAAAGATGGTCCTGAAGATGCCTGACCTCTCACCAACCACCGCTAACTTCGTTTTATATAATGTAATGACAAGAATTTTGTTTGATTGTTCCGTGTTCACACAATTTACCAAATTTTTAATTGTGTTCAGAACCGTAATCAAATTGTCCTCAAATTTGATTAAATTTTTTATTAAGACTGCAAATTGACTTGAACCTTTTGAAGTGGGTTTTTGACCTGGACAGTGTAATCCGATTTGGGCCATATTTGATTTCAGCATTTCTAATGCATATATATATTTTTTGATGTTTGACATTGCCACTGAGGGTTAGTCAACATGTAGGGAGGATTATGGTGGGTTCCGGTCTTGGTGTGGAGGCGGCTGGCTGCCGATCGTGGGGTTGGTGAGAAGCCTTGAGGAGTGGCACGGAAGGGCTTTTTGCTAGAGGTCGAACGGGCTAGGGCCCTACCACTACTCGATAGGAACAACCATCTTACGCATACAAATACCCCAGTCCACAATCCGCAACTGCAACCCCAGGTCACACACGCACCCCTACTGCCCCACCTGACCTCCAATACCCCATTTGAGCAAAGAAATTGGGAAACCTTTCGAAAAAAAAATCCAACTCCAAATTGGCGGCACCGGGACTCGAACCACTGTATGTCCATGGCTAGAGCTAGCTCATGGCTCTAACCACTCGGCCTCTTGACGTGTGGTTAGTCCGCTAGCGTGTCCCAGACTGACAGACGGACGGACATACTGATCACATGGCTAACCCTAGTTCGGGCTAAAAATTGAAATTTCTAGGGATATATTGAACGAAACTCAAACAAAACCAAAATTTGGATGTGTACAGTGAAATTTCGATGCGCATGTCGAAAAATCAAGTGAAATCAAAATTTTGATGCACATATCAAAACTTTAACGGGCATGTCGAAAACTCAATTGAAACCAAGATTTCGATGTACATATCGAAATGGAATGGAAATATAAGGAAAAGAGTCGCTTGACGTTTTGTGATTTTCGAAAGAGGAGACCACGTGAAATTTAAAAAATTAAGTGTTAGTCTCCATCAAGGGTCACCCCAAAATCGTTTTTTTTTAATTTCGAAATTTATGGGCATTAGAATACAAAAATTTGATAAGGAGCATTAGTTTTAAGACTCGCTTAATGCGTTTAAAAAGCTTGAGCGCGATCAGAAGGAATCGCGACGCGCGGTGTCCATGTTAGACATGTGAGTAGAATATATGTACGGATTATCTCGTGTTCATTATGGCTTACACCGAATGTAAAATGATCGATTAATTTAATTTATATGTACGAATTATATGCTTGCTTACTTTTTACTGTGCAAGGTTTAAGAGAACCCTGAGAGTAACTCGATTTTTATAAATACACAATTTTGAACGGTTGATTAGGTAGTAGGTTGAACCTTAAATAACAGTTAACGGCTTAAATAACGGCAATAAAATTGTTTTCAAAAGTATGGAGTAAGGAGCAGGAGTACTGAAATGTTATACAGAGTACATTGTATGTAACGATATTGCTTTGATAAACGCCGTAAATTGTGTGGTGGTTTTATGTATATTAACTAGTATATCATTTTATCGAAAATATCGTTTTATGTATAAGATTCTTTTCTTTTCACTCGATTTTAGTGTAGATAAGACAATTTATAAGTTGTGTTCTGCGTGCTCGGCATTTTCTGTTAGATACTTTTACGTTTACGTTACGATTACGTTCAGATAATTTTGCAATTGTAATATTTCTGAAAGTTTTGAACAATTCTTTAAATATTTTATAGGTATCCCAATTATTCTTTCCACTAAATTGTGCAAGTTAGTAGGTTAAAAACTAAATTAAACTTAATTGTCTCTTTTTACTAATTTGTTTACTTTACATTACTGATTCACTATTTTTTATTCCGTTCAACTGTTTACAGCCTTTTCTAAATGGCTTAATTACAATTTCAAAAACATCGGCTTCATTCCTATTACATGCTAGTGGTTGATTTAAAGTAAAGCAAAACAATTTTGGTATCATCAGTCAGTAAATTAAGAACTTACAAATACACGTTTTTGAAAATTTTGCCGCAAACTTTAAAAATACAATTACATACAACAATTTTATTTTAATGAGGAGCAAAACGTTTCCTTGCCATTTAATTTTAACATGCGCAATAATCAGTAATTTGTGCATCTGTGCTACATGTGATAAAATTCCTATCAAATTGATAGTTAATTTGCACATCTATTTTTATAAATACCGTGACTGCAAGTTAACCGTGTTTCTAGACACTAGAAAAGTTGGTCTTCAAAGGCCTACCGTACCAATTTTAGTTAAAAATGTTGCAATCGGAACCACTCAATTTGAACAATTTTTTGAGTCGAGAACTCTGTACAGATGGACAATGGGAGTTGAACATGATCTAACATATTTGCAGCTACATACTTGCGAAATTTACTTCTTTCTTCTCTATGAGAACCAGCTGGAGTTTTGGTCGTTTATGCAGTTTCCTGCAGGAGTTGTCAACTTTGTTTATTTCACCCAAACAGTATGGGTGCCGACAACACTATTTGCGGGCAAGCTTGAAATACCGATGCTTTTCTTGACGCTAGATTGCGACAATTTT
>JAQFYP010002283.1:0-13077 GCA_034694865.1 Bilobella braunerae | reverse complement strand
ATAGGTCCAGGGCTGTAACAATTTACAAAAAACTTTTAAAGTAAACATAATTAGGCAAAATACGTTCAATTATAATAGAAAATGCCTCCTGAAAAGTACAGAGGTTGGCATCTTAGTAAAATGTTCAAACTTGCTAAACAGTTTTAAAGGGTGTGTACAATTTCTCAGAAATATTTGAAGTATCAGATTGTAGCAGATTTGGCTTAAAAGTCACAAATATATCTACTGATGAAACATGATTTCGTGCAATTCATTTAATGTAGTTAAGTTTAATTATGAAGCTATTCAAGTTTTGCGGACACTGAGTCCAAATTCAAAGCAGTATAAATTTTTGGCTAAAAACATTTGCTCCCGAAAAAGTGCTTTAAGGATAAGAAAATTTTCGTCATCTATTACGTTTTGAATCTTTTATTACCGAATTAGTTCCAGACGTAGAAAACGAGTTGTTATAGAGTAGAACGACATTTCTATAAAACATGCAATTGTCAGATTCGTTGAGTACATTACATTTGCATACAGTTCAAATAAAATTTGAACTAGATAATAAATTAGATTCCAGGGTTGGTTTGAAAATTTTCCGAGATTTTTTAGCGGCGTTATGGTCCCACTGACGATTACCACCAATATTAGGGAGACATATGCCACTACAATAGCATTTAACGTACGCCAGCAAGTCCGAAACTTGCTCAAACCATCGGGAGAATCTAAACAAATAAGTAGTAATTATTTAAACATTATTCTAAAATTAAAAAATTAGGTTATTGAAAAATTTCTCTTTAAATTTCCGGAAACGAACTGCATATGACCAACAATCACACTACCTCGTGCATCAAAGTTTACTACTCAAAAATTACATTTTGTTTTATATATTTCTTACCTCTCTCTTTTTTTCAAATATTTGAATGTACACAACGTTCAAATTTAATTGAGACAATAGGTTTTAAATTAAATAAGCGTCAAATAATCAACAACGGGTTGATACTAGTTGCCCTTTCAAAAATAGTTAAAATTTCTACAGTTTTTATTTTTTGCGCATTACTTTGATTTAGAAAAAAAAATTGAGGAATAATTAGCCTAATTGAGTCTAACCTTCATCTGATAGTTGAGTCCTAAAGAACTCGTTGACAAACTGGGTAGTTTCATGGCCTTTCAAGTGAAAGCTTCCATAATGAAACAATATTAAAACAGAGCTTACAACCCTTCTGGTAAAAAGCCCCTGTTTTGAAGCCGGTATTTCAACATATCCAAGCGTCATACGAGTGTAGGTAACCACGAGAAATACAGTGCGTGTCACAATAAGTGCCAGTACCAATTTTTTAACATGGTTTCTCAACAAATACATAATTGACCCATAGCGTTCCAGAGTCTTAACTTGCAATTGTGTTCCGTGCATATTGAACGGTAAAAAGAAGAAAGTGGAACTAAAATTTACTACCCGACAGAACAACTCTGTGCGCATTTCGCCGATGCAAAGACTTTCTTAAACCACTAGGTCAAACATAGAATGACACTTGCACAGTAAATTTATCACGTTTTGATATGCATACGTCACAAGCACCAAAAAACGAGGTGTGAATGTTGTATAACTGCAGGTTGTATATGGGAGTCTATTTCGCCTATTAGGAGTCTAATTAGAATCTCACTCCCACTTGAGCAATTATTTTGAGATACTATAATATTGTTTGAAAAAATAAACTTTTAGGGGCTTCGTAAAATGTTTACATTAAATTTCTGCCAAATTTCCTGAATTCCTTTTCACTGGTTAAAACCTGAAGTCAATTTTGGACAATAGAACTTGGCGAATATGAAGCAAATTTACACATGCTAACTTTATCATCACTACGGAATTATTTATTGATTTGTTTGTAAAGACTGAGATCAATGTATACCGTACGCTTGGATATTATAATGTCATTGATTATAGAAATGATTTTGAAAAACTTGCAAACGCTTTGCAATGTTTACAACGAATAAGTATGTCAACGAAATTGAACAAATTTAGCAATATAGCACAAAGAATAAGCTTTTATGCACAGCTTGACAGTTTTAAACTGTTTTAAAGTTCCAATCTTCTAAACAAGTGCTTTATTTTATATCAAGGCAACGCACAAGAATTGCAAATATCTTAATAAACAAATAAAGATATTGTATACAAAGGGGGCTGGGCAGACTGTCTTATTCGAAAATTCATGAAAGAGTTCATTTGCAAAAATTGTAAATGGATGAATTAATTTTTAGAACCTCCTGTTTATATTCGACTTTGAAGGCATTATTTGTGCCACATTTAATTATTCGGCTCGACTAGCATTTCAGTTTCAAGGTAAACATTTTCGTTCGAGTTTAATTATATGGTTTGTTTATATTGCATTCAATCCTCATACTTGGTATTTGATTAAGGTCATTATGAATGAGCTTAAGGTTCATTGCTTCTATTATTATTTTTACGATATCCCACCACAAATTCTTAGAGCCATAGAACATGCTTTAACTTTCCCATGTTTCCTATTTCAGCATTACTACGACAAACAAATTCCGAACAAGATTTACAAAACAAATTTACTATAACGACTCTTATTATATGACAAAATCTAGATAATGACCTGAAAAACTAAAACAGTCAAGAATAAAAAATGAATTAGTAGAAAGTACGTTTCTAAAACTAAAAATACCATTTCTTGCACCTTGAAAACGTCATTGGAGTGTGCGGCAATAACATTTCTTGGTTTTATTAAAGATAAAATAAATCGGTGTATACCGTTTGGGGGTCGATTCCGTTTACCCTGATGCGGCGTTGTATCAATTGACAAAAACCCAGGTATACAAGCTTGACACCTGAATATACGTTCTCTAAAGTAATTGAAATATGACAGATTTTGAAAAATAAAGTTCTAATGTATTCTTTAGAAACAAATTAATAATTTGCAGATTTAGGGAAACCTTGAAGCACATTGCATAAATTGAACAATTTTCGAATCAACATATGAAAAGAAAACAATGCTACATTCTGAATTATTTACTATAACATTAAAATACATGTTAATTAAACACTATACATACATACAAAGCCAAACCCTCTAACAGAGATTATTGTTTGCCGCCAAATGTTCGATTTCAATCATAATCGAGAATTGGATATTTGAAAAGCAGTTTCATATAAGTTTTATGATTACTTTATTCTTAGTGTCCTAAACAATCGCCTGCATTTGCGTATATTAGAAGCAAAACATAAGAGATGAGGTGTCATTTTAAAAATTAATGCAATTATGAGAAGATCGTAGCTGCTGAATAAAATTAATAAAATTTTATGGTAGTAGTTGGCAGTTATGGAAAGAGTTTTCATTGCATCGTCATTCTTTTCATCAATTTAAGGGTATATTGACCTAATTATTACCACTCACTACTCACTACTGTTATGTTTACTAGCAAAACAAACCCGTCCTCAGATAGAGTTTTCCCCCATATTTAATTTTTTGCCAAAATAAAATAATAATTAGTAACGATGCCCATTTCTTGTACTGTGTACGGAGTGAGTTTTTGTACAACCAACAGACTCGACTGCTCGATTGATTGATACTGAAGAAGAAAGGATACAAATCCAACACGCAAGCGTGTTCCTGTTTGAATTGAGAATACTTTATGAAAAAAAAATTTTTTGTCTTCAATTCTAGCTATACAAAATTACACGTAAACTCCTGCCACTATAAAAAACAGCGCTTTCATATATATTTAATATTTATTTTTAGTGTGTTTTTGGCAATAATAATTAAATTTAGGTACTTCTCTACATAAACAAATAAATTCTACTAAAATCAGTATTTAAGTTACTATGTGATAGACGCACTTATTTGTAGGATAAATATAGCAATTTTCAAAGTAGTTCTTAATGTGAAGGGATATTAAAAAAAAAACTAATTTTTTTGGTGTATGTGTAGGCTGGAAATTCACATACGGTCAACTGTTTGTGTAATAAATAAATAAATTTCTGAACTTTTAAATTTGTTTATTTTTTAGTGTATTGATGTTTATAAGAGTTCGAACTTCGATTACTGATCCGCCATGCTAGGGAACTAGAACACATTTTGACGCATTTTGTTTTTGTCTATTTTCATCCAGTACACTTTCTTCCTCTGCTTGGTAAATACTCTTTGAAGTGGCCGAAAGTTCTTTCTCACCGCTCTTCCATTGTCGTCAAGTATTCTCGAGAACATGTCCACTTGTGCTTGCGACACAGGCATTTTCTGCGTAAAAACGGTCCATAGAACGCTTTCATTGCACTCCGGCACTGTCAGAGATCCAGTGTATCGAAAAATGTCCCAAATATTTGGTAAAAGTGAACTCAAGTTGAAACCATTAGGCATTTCACGTGGAATACGAGTAAATTCCGTTACCTACAAACAAAAATGTTACAAGAGTACTTCTCCCAAAATACACTTACCATAATTTACCCACGATTATAACTGGTTAGAGAAAGCAAATTTTTTTATTGAAAACGAGTTTCAAAACGACTTGAAATTCAAAAGAGTGCTGAGCCAGTGGTTTTTTTTTTCAAAAATAAATTATAAGTAATATAATAAATTTATCAAGTAAGCACCAAATATATACCACACAAATCGTCCTAGTGCGGGAGGAGATATTTAAATTAAAATCCTCCGTTCTTAATACGGGGTTGTTTGGCTAGTTGATATGTATTCCGTAGTAAGTGAATATTTATTCAAAACAAATCTAGTTATTTTGAAGTCTTTAATAGATGGATCAGAAAAACTAATACAACGTCATAATAATTTAAAGTTATATTTTATAAATAAATAATGAAACTTCTTACCGAGGGAAGTACGGATACAATTGGAGCCAATACCTTGCTTGGATTTTTTGATAGGGCAAACAAAACACATATAATTCCTCGACCACTGCCTCCATTTTCCTCTTCATGAAGTATCTGCAACTCTAATGGGAAGCGCTGTCCTTTGAGCAACGAATCAGGAAGTTGAGTTTTGTTGTGTGAACCAATTTTTTGAACATTTTTGGAAAATAACCTTTAAACATATGTTCAGATCCCCAGTGAAACTGCATCTCAACCACTTGGTGTGTCCCGTTCCATCCGGCTCCCTTGACTCTGAGTGAGCTTCCAGATTCCTCAGTAATGTCATGTGGAGCCATTGCAATATTGTACCCCGTATTGAATATGTCGAACGGTTGTACTTCGAAGTATTCTGCACTGAAGAGTAGGGTTCGATCTGGCTTAGATTTTGTAGTTGAAGTAGGTACAATGTTAATTGGTGACTGCCTTTCTCCTTTATTACAAGAATCTCCCCAACTTTGAGGCCCGCATGACCCCTCATAACACCAAGCAAATGTACTTTGAACACAAAAGTACGACAACACCAGAAAAATAAGCAGATTACAAACAAAGATTTTTGATGCAATTCTCATTACTATAAGCCTGCGTTCAAAAATAAAGTTAAATAGAAAAAGGTTAAATTTGAATTTGTCACACAAGTTTAGGTAACAGATTCAATATAAGTCAAGTATTACCTGATTTTTTTTAAATAAAATAAATGTATTGAGAATTCAACACAATTCAGGCATAGCATTGCGTGACGGAAGTTGTAAAATTTGGGAACTTTACAAATTTATTTGGTTTTTTTTTTGAAGTATTGAATTCATAACACAAAATTGTTGTGCTCGTGTGCAATACTTATGCCGTGAGTCTATTCTTTGCATAAAATAATTAAAGTCAATAGGCACAAGGCCAAACTGTATTTCGAAACCATGGTCGCTATGACTCCGGACATTACATTTTGGTGAAATCGGTAATTTGTTGTGATCATAAAATCAAGTTAATAAATAAAAAATACTGTTGTCTACGATTTGCACAGAATGTATGCAGAGAAATGGGTGTCACGCCATAATCTCTAAAATAAAAATTTCTGCAAAATAACCTCTGCAAAAAAATCTCTAAAATAAAAATATCTGCAATTAAAATCTCTGCATAGGTTTTGTTTAGGAATTCTAGATTTTAGAATAGGTTAGGTTAGGTTCACGGTTAGGTTTAGGCGAGCGAAGCGAGGAATTAAGATAATAATAACGTATTCAGAAAAATTACCAAATTACGAAGTGCTGAATTCGCTGGCGTAAGGGAGCAGAAATTACAATTTGTGATCGGTTTAAGGTTTAAATTAATTATTATATTACTATTATTATATATTAGGTTATTATTTTTGCAGAGGCTTTTGCTGCAGATATTTGTATTTTAGGGGTTTTTGTTCTGCAGAGATTTTAATTTTAGAAATTATGGCATGGAATCAAAAAAAATGCACAAATTGTCAAACAAATAAACACATAGTAAAAGTAACACAGTAATTTCACACTAAATAGTTTTTCGTTTATGCAAACCTAAGTGGTTTAGAACTTCTGTCTCTCTCCTCTAGCCAGATGGAGAGCGGAGGTTCAAATCCCCCGATCAGCTACAAAAATGTTTTTTCTGTTGATTTTCTCCTTAGAGGAATTACCTTGCCTCTGACCTTGTGTATGCCCGTATCTCCGTGAACACGGCATACACAGAAATTGGATATGGAAATTATTTGATAGGTTTCCCAGAGTGTTGAGGTAATCGCCTGCTTGATGACAACATCTATGCTATGCTAATGAGCTCCTTCACCGCTATATTCCTACCCTTCCTTATATGTTGACCATCCGTTTTGTGCGAATGTCAAAAAAGCCCATTTACTTCCTCGTAGACGGAGAAAAATAAAACGTCGACGTTGCTGGTCCCGATCACCCCAAAATAAAATTGCCAAAAGACGATAAGCGTCCACGCTCCAGAGCTAGCAGAAGAGACGAAACCACACATAACTCGGAGTAATCTGTCGACTGCTATTTTATCTGGAAAACCTGCATAACAGATTGATGGCGTGGGGGCGTAAGTCCAACCAAAGAGTTGCGTAGGGAAGCATCCTATGTTTCTGCGTCAAAGCAACTGGAGTCGATTGAACGATTTTCTTTGTTGATTGTCCAAGAGTCGACTCCAGCAACGGTGCAGAGACGATAGGGAGGAAATTTGCAATGAATTCAGAGGAGTTACTACAATGGGCTCGATTGAGGCCTGAGCGGTGTGGGTAGTGAAGCCCATCCAACAAAATACATACATACAAGTATGCTAAGTAGGTTGCATAATACGCTTTGGAAAATATAGCTTTTGCTTAATTCATCAGATATCAAATTTGGTGGCAAATGACTTGGTTCCAAACAAAACCAAGCAATTTTTTTTAAAGTTACAAAATAATTCAACCGGTTCGAAGAAGAATAATTTGTTTGCAATTTGGAAATTTGATTTTTTTTGTAAACCATTAACAAACAAGCAACAAAGGTTTATTTTGGTCAATAATTGCATTTAAAACACCCAAGCAGTGAATTTTGCGGTAAAACGACTATTGATAAAATGATATGGATAATTTTTCTTCGCGCAAAAAACCTCGCGCAATTTCACCAATGTGAGAGTCACCGTTAGCAACAAATTTTCCGACATCTAATAGCCCCGCTCCATAGGCTTCTTGCCTGCGCGGAGCGGTAACCATAAATAAAATAAAGTTAAAATTAACATATTATTTTTTAATTTAAATCATTGGTTCTTTAAATTAAATTTTCAATAATCTTACAAATTGAATGCATAAAATCCCACCATCATGGGGTCTTACATGATTTCATTCTTACTTTTACATAAACCTAGGCAAAATTGCAAATAGATTATTTTTCGCCACACCGGTTCAATTGCACCCTATGTGATTTATATATTTTATTTACGTTTACAAATGCATATACTGTTAACAATAGTGTTTGTTAACCCAAATGTAAGTGCAATGAAGACATGCAAGCCAAATACAAATTTATGGTGAGTCACAATTATTATGATGCACTAATTGTAGGAGCATGTACAAGTTTATATAGTTTACATCAATTAAAATTGATATATTGGTTTAAAGTAATGTCGCAGTAAAAAGTAAATTGAACTAAAATTTTACGGAGCATCCATGATGATGAATATAAAGGTAAATTGCTTCTGAAATTAATTCTTACTGAAGTATTTGCTAAGGCATTGGTTTGAATTTAATTGATTCCAAATTTTCTTTGGAACGCAATATTTTGTTTTTGGAAATTTTATATAATCTTATATCATCGTTATCTTATCCCTCATTATTCTGCACATGATCCAGCTTCTATCAAGAAATATTACAATACCATTGCTAACGAGTCTTCATTATCCTAATTAAATTTAATGAACTGTTATTGTACCACTGGGAGCCAATTAAGCAAAGCATATTTTCTTTACATCATGGCACTATGTGTATTTATCCAGTATTAAACTCGTGACATATTATTACAGTTCTACTAGATGTATTGTTTTCGTATCAACATTCAATTAACTACGCACTTCATTGAGTAATAAATGTCTTGATCAGTTTTGCATTAGTTAACGATCTAGAGTACTTGAATAGGGCAGGATGAAGGGGTGTGGACGGTCTCACAAAACCTTCTGCAAACTTTTCTTTTCTATATTCATGAATGAAGCCTATACCTAATTTATTAAATTTTTTTTGTAGAAATAGGTTCGAGGCTGGGGAACCTAAAATACCTGAATCATTCAAAAATTAGGTTGAGTAACGTTAAAAAAATATTGTTTTCTAAATTTCTTTGCATTATAATTAATGTAATAGTGTTTGTTTCATTCGGAAAAAAAATTATTAGGCTAAACCTAACCTATAAGCACACTAAGGTTCAGAAGTTGTTTCCATGTTTATTAGCTTCTACATCTAATTTTTTTAATTAAGATAACTGAGATTAGTTAGGACTGGTTGTAATTTGTATTTCGAGACGTAATTACATTCAAATGGAGTCACCAGCATACTAACTTTTTAAGAACGACAACGTGTGGCCTTGAAGCTGGAATTTTGTTGGTTCTACTTTAATCCTACGTTTTTACAAATCAAATTCGAAATGTGGAATGTTTGCCCAAAAATGTCAACATATATCGTGCTTAGTTATGCCTATAATTATGTACAATTTGATTGAAATTAATTAAATTATTTAAAACTGATTAATTAAAAGTAAAAATTTTGTTTTATTTCTTGGAGCAAATATGGCTATTCGTTTGTTTTTGTTATCATGTTTGTTAAGTTTCTTCTATTGTATACTCATCTACTACGATGTTAATTTGATCTAAACCCGGACGTTATAATCTCTTTAATTAAGGTTGTGTTCTCAATATTAAATTTTTAGGTTAGATTTTAAAGCGTAAAATTTTAACAGTTAAACTCAATGGTAATGGGAAAGAAGATTATTTACCAAGACTTAGTAATACGAAGATAATTGATAGCGATAAAAATCGAGCAACTTATATAAACTTACGTACCAAACTTGAACTTCACAAAACTAAACCAATTCTGACATGGGTTCAGGTGATCAAAATGAAATTTGTGTTTTTTGGAAACGTTGTGAGAACTCTGTTAAACTTAAAGTCATCTGCACTCTTCCTCCTATAGATCATCCAATTCACGGCTCAAAGAAAAACGCAACATGTGAGTTTCCACTATTCTTAAGGTAGGTATAAACTTTTTAAAATTTCTTCCTTTAATATTTGCATAGTTATTTTGTAAAACCAAAAGTGAATAGTAGAAATCTGGCCCAACTAAATCAGAAGAATTAATCTGAACAAATTAAGTATTTTAGGCACAAATTGAACTATGTTATTGTGAAAATTCACTTTCAAACAACAGTATGATATTGCCAAAATCAGGATAATTCAACTGTATGCAACAAGTTTTATATAGCAATTGTACTACCAACCGTAATGTTAACATAAACTTTGTATTTAGATCGGATACGTCTAAACGATCTACGATCTATTTCAAATTACTTCAACTTAAGTTCTGAAGACCAAGAAGAACTTTTGTACTCCGCGATAACTCGCCTTGGACAACTATATAAACCTCTGGATGAAATATCTGTTAGAAAAAAGGTGCATTTGATGGTTTATACCGCGGTTTGCATAATTCCCCAAATTGATGCAAAAAGTCAACTTTTTGAAATTGCAACGGATTTTTGCACAATAGTTTATGAAAATGACGATGTTTTTGAGAGAGTCGCAGCTACATATAGCAAAAACTACCTTACTCAGCTAATATCTAGCTGGAACCTCTCATGCAAACGTTTTGGAAGTGACTCGAGCAAGCGGAAAGTAGTATTTGAAAATATCGCCCGTCAGCTTCCTGAAATGAAAGCCATTGCAAACACATTGTGTGCAACTTTGGATAATTTGTTGGCATTATATACAAACGGCATTCCAAAGGAGATCAAATACTTTTTTCAACCTATCAGCCGCACTCTTCAAGCAAGTTTACTAGGATACAGCAAAAGCTTGGCTTGCAATTTCTCAGAAGATACGTTAAGTATTGTGAGAGAGGCTGACATCGCAGGTAATGGCTTACTGGAGATGTATGCTCTTCTACAAAGTTGTTCCGTTTCAAAGCACATTCGGAAGTCTCTTCTATTTGAACTACTGATACGAGGGTTACTTAAATATTCTGCTGCTCTAAATGACATGTTTGGTCTCATGAGAGACATCAAGCATAAAGTAGAAGATACTAATGTGGTCATACGCCGCGTAGTTCTGCACGGCGTTTCCTTGGAGGAAAGTTTTAAAGTCGAAGGCAAACGGTTGTGCAGTATTATAAATGATATGTGGCTTACTATGCAAAAACTTGAGGATGCCTTTCCAAATGATGCTTTAAGAACATATTTGCGATTGCTAAAAGGTTACTGTGATGGTCAAGTCTTGATGTATTGTCTTGAAGCAAATCGGTATAATTACCGATACAAAGGAGTACGCACGCAAGTGGTAGAAGACAAAAATTCCTAAAAAGCGATTTTCATTATGTTAAAATGTGTTAGATAATTTATTATGTATAGTTGACCAATTGTACCATGCGAATTGCAGGATTAATAATGTTAGGGAAGTGAAAGCATTTGCTAGTTGTAAAAAAATTTAGTGGTTGCAGAAAAAAAACCGTAGCAAGACTTTTGAACCTTGATTCTTACTGCCGATTCTAGACCAAATTTATAAGTACTAACCATTCTGTCAAACATACTCACGTGATGTTTACTAAAATTTGTATTGAGATAAGTGATAATTCAGTTACAGAAATGCGGCAACGCATTTATATAATAAAGATACTTTTAAGAGTGTAATCCTTTCAACTAACTACTATCATTAGTATCAATAAGTCAGCAAGATTGTTTTATCTATTCATTTATACCTAAGATAGTTTATTTTACGTGGGACACAATACAAGTGTGCTGCTTTTTAACGTCTTAAGGATGAAGTACAAATTGCCAATTGCTGAAACAAATTGTCAACTTTTAGATACAATGTGACTGTTAAGTTAGTTTTTTGCGACTTATTTCGGAGCTATTTGAAGGGTAAATAAAAACTTAAAACATCACTTTTAGCATTTTGTTCGTAGCTAGCATAACTATTCAGCTGAATAAAAGTTAAAAAATGGTCGCATCGAATGCCAGGAATTAGAAAATTTACATTGAGGCTTTCAAGCAAATGTTGCAAATTAAAAACCCAATTCAAGTTTTTAGGCCTGAGTTTTTAATTTTTCGATTAAACGGAAATCTATCAAAAAGTCATTTGAAAATGCAGGACAAAACTCTTGATTGAGGTCTCAAATGGTACTCCTGTTTTAGCACCTGCTTGTTTGGCTCGTTTACATATACTGTGCAGATCCAAAAATTTTAAATCAAAGCCCTGCTAATATATTTACGACGCAGTTTAGGGTAGTATATGTATATGTACCTTACACCTTATGTAGATATTCTATGCGGTTTGTTAGAGTACAGTAAAAAATATTATTCAAAATGAGTCAAAATTGATTGTCTGACCGCAACCGGTGTGACTACTCATTCAGCCGTTAAGTTATTTCTATAATTTAAATAAACTTACTTCGCACTTACTGATTTTATTTCCCTAACATGTTTCCCTAACAAAAATTCTTATGTATTCTAACTGTTTTTTTATTTTAACATAGCGCGTTTTGAGAAAAAATTTCTTTATATTAAAACTTCGATACCTAGAAATTGTTTGGATATAATTTATTTTTGCTTCGAATAATACAACTACTATAAATTAAGTGTTGCTCAATAATTTACAAACTATTACACAAAATTAAAGTTTGCAGCAGTATTACGTATGTTGTCATTGATTTTACTAGTGGTAAGGGACGTTTAGTAGCTATAAGTATAACAATTTTTAGTTTTTAAGTACTATTATTAACTGCTGAAACACTTAGAATGAAGAATGAATGAATTGGAATGGAGAATGAAATAGTGTTTGGATACAATTGATTATTGCAAAAGGCATAAAATGATGTGATAATTAATCATGATTTGACATAGATATAACGTATACGAGACAAATAGATCAGACAAAATTGAAGTAAAAAGAGAAGGCACTCTTACTAAACATAAGTGCCATATGAACAAATCGGAATGTACAGTTGTCTAATTGTAAACTAGAAATGTCAATTGCAATAATAATAGGTGCATAATACTAACACGGTAGAAACTGTCCTTCTGGACAGTACTCTGGTGGTGGAACAGTTAATTCATCATTCCGATCTGTATAAGGCCAAATGAGGTCATAGGTGGCAAAGACTTCTTGTAATAAAAAGTGACCCAAGGGGACAAGAAGGTGTGTCATGTGTCAACTAAAGTGTAAATTAAGGTAAAGTGGCGAGTGTCGCAACATTATACTGATTTTTAGATTATAAAGTTAGTAACTAAACTTATAAACTATAATTCAAAATTGAAAAATAAGTGAGTAACGCCCAAGGCCCGTAGTCCGGGTGGTTAGTAGCCTTCTTCTAGCTTGAGTAGTAGTAGGACCGAGCATAGTAAGAAAGTGGTTGGGCTTGGTCAGAATGCGCAGTGTGCGTCAGTTTGCGTCAGTATGCGCACTGTGATTTATCAGCTTCTGCCGATGTTCCTCCGCAGTCAACCCCACATTTATTTTCTACCAGA
>JAQFYP010002282.1:0-13080 GCA_034694865.1 Bilobella braunerae | reverse complement strand
CTCTCTTCAAGAAATGAACCCGATATTTTCTAGCTTCACAAATCAAAATCAATTGACTTTAATAATGTCAGTTTAACTTTAACACAACTTGAACAATTAATTGAAACTGTTTTAAACTGAACAATTCCGTTGAAGTTTTCAGAATTTTGGTTGAAAATAATATTTTTAAAAATACGTAGACATTTCTTTTCTGATTTGAGATATAGTTTGCGCTTTGAAATATTCCTCCATCTGCCGGCTACTGTTTAGATTTTGAATTTTTGAAGCGCGGGAAATTTCCCTTCTGACGTGTCAAATTCAAACTTTGGTAAAAGGAAAAGTATTTTTCACGAGTTTACGATTATCGATTAATCGGTGTTTTCAATTTTAACCTTAACGGCAGTTCCATTTAATTAACGAATTAGCTAATCAGTGTCAAGATTAGGAGTATCCCTTTATCGTAATTCGATTACTCTGGGCACATGAGTGGTGAATAATTACTGTAGTCGAGTACATTGTGCTGTCAATATGCCTCATAAGCGGTGAGTTAGGGCAAGACATTATGTTATTCTAAACAGCTGATAATCAAAAATGAAGGTTAATTTCAATTACAACGAATAAGCTCATGTGTTGAATGATCCGATATAAGTAACTTTGATTTGCAGGGTGTAATTAGACCTGTTTCCGTATATTACCCAACGAGCAGCTGTGACAAGGCGAAAGTGAAGAGATGGGTCTTTGCAAGTGTCCTAAGCGAAAAGCAACTGACATCTTCTGCTACGAACATAGAGTCAATGTCTGTGAGGATTGTATAGTCCACAATCATACAAAGGTGAGGTTCTATTCTATTGACTCTTACATCTTCAGTTTGTACATCGAGATTCGAGAAGAGTATGTCGTATTCATTAAGCCTGCTCTTTTGTGGTTTTGGTAACTCGGTGTTGTTGATGCTACTGGCACCAAATTATAAAAAAAAAAGAAGTGAATTGTAATATAAGCGGATAAAATGGTCCTTTGCTATGTAAATGAAACTCGAAATTAGATCTCAATCCCGTCATGCTATCATTTCCATCAGTCTTCGTCATTCCTGTAGCACTGACATCAGTTTCTGTTTTCAGTGCGTAGTAGATACTTACCGAAATTGGATTGGTGATGCTGAGTTTTCCAGACAATGTGGTCTTTGCGCTCAAGATCTGGCTAGTGCCGATACAATTCGTTTGTTATGCTTCCGTGAGTCAATAATGTTGTAAATTTGAAAAATTATACAGGCAATGACGACGTACAAGTACACTTCTCTGACTTGTATGTTAAGAATGTATAACAATCCTATTTCAGATCTCGTGCATTGGGATTGCTTAGATGCTTGGGCACGTTCCATGCCTGCTACTACCGCGCCAGCTGGCTACAGTTGTCCAATTTGCAAACAAATGTGTCTATTTCCTCCTATGAATCAAGTTTCTCCAATTGCCGATGCGTTGAGATTCAAGATGGGGACCGTCAACTGGGCACGAGCAGGGCTGGGACTACCCCTCGTAAATTTTAAACCTTGAGATTCTTCGAAGTATTAAGGAAATACAATTTAATCATTTCATTTTAGCTGGACAATGAAATTTCTAAAGAAGGGGGATTTGATGCGAATGCCAATACAGGGATGTCTTTAGGATCATCGGTAATAATTTCAGTCAAACTTGTTTTGAATATGTGTTTTTGATAGGGATTGGCTATTGTTGAGACAATGTTGAGTATTTTGCGAATGTGAATGGAAAACTATTTTCTAATTTCTCAGGGAGGAGTTTTCGAGAAGGCTGAAATACCAGATTTAGGTTTCGAACCTACTTCTAAGTTCAATAGAACTTTTGAGTCCGAGTCTCCGCAGCCCCACGTCAACCACATTCACTCATATCCTTCAACGAATATTCCTGTGGGCATGGTACACAATTCACATTATGCACCTCCTATTCAAAATCACTTTTACGACACTTCTACTGATTCAACAAATGCCACGTATATCCCTCGTAAGACACTGAAATCCGAATTTGAAATGGAAAGCACTGGGCTTCTTATTGATGAAGACGATCACAAGTACCGAAGACGCTCACCTTTTGAGTCCCTCTCCAGGTGGATTAAGTAAGTTCACACGGTCAAATTGATAGTAAATGTCATCTTTTCTACATTCCTTTCAATTCTAGGAATTCAGCAACTGTAAAGAATCGTCGGGGAAGGAAGCGCACAGCCTTGTACGTGCTTCTAGGATTTATAGCATTCGTAATTCTTCTCATGTTTATGTTTGGAAGAAGTGAGTCGGATGATGATAACGGAAATTTCAATCCAGAAGCGAATCCAAATGTTATGATTGGAGGGGGTCTAGGCATTGCTGGAAATCATCCAAACTCGGAGGATAACCCCTAATTTTTGACATTTTGTCAGTCTATCAAATTGTCAAAAGCAAGGGTCCGTTTTGTAACAAATATTGTAAATTATCGGACTAAATAGCTATAGGTCACTTATTTCCGGAGTTGCGACCGCTATTTCCGTCTCGATTTAAACTAATAACTTCGTTTAAAAGCTAGAAGGATTTCTATTAAAGGCCAATTAGATTTTATCTCGTGTGAGCTAAGCATGCAATTAGGTAGTATGCATAGTTTAATTTAATTAAAATAAAATTATAAAACAAATCTTTTCCACCCATTCCATTCAAACAAACACAGGCATCACATCTCGAACATAAAAAAATTAGCAGTTTTTGACATCGTGTATTACATATTGCGCGTCGCATCGGGTACCATTACGAAATTGGAAGGAGTGTGATTAACGTTTTTATTTATAACGTATTACAAATTCATTCATAACGAAGGGTAAACATTTCTGAAGACTTTTGCAATTATTTACAATTTAGGATAAAATTTCTTTTAAAAATATACTATTTTAGGCCTGAAGTGAACGGCTTTAAGTTATATAAATTCATTATAGGTACAAATCGTCACTTTTTCTAAAACAAAAATAAAATTATAGTTTGAATAAATAAAGACGCAATCTAATTTGTGATGTAGTAGCAAATAAATAGAAAATCCATTCAACGGAAATCCAACGAAAATGTAAAACTGTAATATAAAAATAATAGAAAATTCAGATGGTAGCAATCGCTAATCGTAATAAATAACCGTTCCGTTAAAGCGGTCTAAACACAAGAGAGCGAATTCTTCCTTGATGATGCGTCGTTGCAATTGGAACGGGTCCTAGGAAATTGAAAGTAACGTTTTCTTCACCGTGGCAAAGCGTAGAGACGTTGGAGAGGCGAGAGACGCCGTGCTGCGTTTCCTGACCCTGTAGCAAACATGGAGTTAACGCACTAAAGAATTACGCGGAAATCTTGTCGCAAAAAGCTCTTCAAACTGTCACAAAGCGCTATATACATTTTACGTGATGCTTACTCTGAAAGCGATTCGAACGTGGTGAAGCACGTCTTTGCGTACCGTGACAGGCCGGATAAACTGGACTTCGTAGTCTGAGCGCGTGCTAATCGATTGGCTCGTACGTGACACTAGCGCCCTCTTTAGATTGGTCTGGGTCTCTCCATTTTGCTGGGTTTGCATTTGGTAATTGAAGAGCTGGATGTTGACCATATAGGTTTTCAGCGCACTGTTGTTGCGCAGTCGATCTGGAGCTGGACCATAGAAGCCGACGCCAATGATCTCAATGTTCCGGTCAACAGTGAAGCTATGAAAAACAAATCAGCATGTCGCATGAACACTGGAATTTATGCCTTTTTAAATTGATCCTGAAGCCTCACTCGAGCGATTCCTCGTGAATTTTCCCAAGATTTCCTGTGATTGTGTACGATAGGGTGATGGGTGAACAGGGCTCTCTACCAAGGTAGATCTCGACCGAAGAGTTTCCGTTGGACATGGACCCGAGGTCATTGACCTCCGGCCTGTTGCATGACCTTGGGTGGTAGTCGAAGGGGTAGCAGAGGTCAGTATTCCTGCAGGAGGAGAGCTCGTGCGAGTTGAAGTAGACAAAGAGGCTAATAGTTTCGGAACTGTTCAGGAATTCTGAAGGAACCACTTCCAGCGCAAACTCAGTGGCAGTCATCGTCGGGAAACGAATCAGCGGAATCAGATCCTTAGCAACGAGTCTCAAATTTCCATTCGTTGGCTCAATTTCTTTGCGATCACATTCCGCCTTCGCCCACCTGAGTTTACAATTTAATTAAAATTGAGTCGAAATCAGCGATTTTAAATTGTGACATTACAGCAGGAGTCCTTGAAACGCGGAGACTTCGCTGAGGTTAAAAGCGTCGCTCGAGAAGAGCTCCGTTAGTGTGTCCAAATCCAGCTTCATAAAGTCTTCTTGCGTAACTAGCAGTTTTCCGTTTCTGGAAACGGAAAAGTTTTTTTCAAAAAAATTGAATTATTATTTATTTATTTATTTATTTTTGAAAAAGCCCTTTTACAAAATATGTGCGCTTTTGTTACCGAAGGCTTACCGAAGCATAAATTTGAGTGTCCTTTTCGTAACTTCTTTCAAATCGAACAGTTTTGCGGCCATATGAATTTCGACGACCGTGGGGAGTTGGATACTGACGAGGAGGAAGGATGCGCAGACGGTGACAAGTTCCTGGACGTCATATTTTTGTCCCAAGTATAAAATTTCCAGCGGAGAAACGAATCCATCCGTGTTGTCAGTGTATAAATACTAAAAAATCATGCGCTTATTTTCAAATATTGCTGAAATTTTCGGCTTTTTTCGATAACTTACTTTCAAAAATCCTTTGAATGAGTCCGGTTGAGCGTCGGGCACTTCAATCACAAAGTTGTCTTCGTCGGAATCCGAACGGGTTCGATTATCCGTCCAGGGAGTGCTAAACATTGTCTCAAATACGGATGACCTTGTAACTAGAATCAGCGTATGGGCTCTGACTTGCACTCTGTCCGGTCCAACGAGGAAGGTAACGTCACTGAAGCGCCCAGACTCCCAGAGGAGTTCGTTGAGGGCTGGAACGTTTCGTCGAGCAGCGTTATTTCTCCAGTCGCCAAACTTATCGCTACTAGCAGTCATACTGGTTAACAGTTCCATGACGCTGAATCGCTAATGTCAAATGACGCTTAAAAACAAACTCTCCTTTCGTTGGGTTAGCGTCTAAATAGAAAAGCTACAGAAGCTACTGCTGCTTGGAGCGAGTCCTTTTGCAACTGAAAACAAATCAAAGGAAATTCGACTCTTCCTCCGACGTTAGCGTTCTTTACGTTTGTATTTATATCCCAAAAAACTACAC
Source organism: Bilobella braunerae (assembly GCA_034694865.1). Lineage (NCBI taxonomy): Eukaryota > Metazoa > Arthropoda > Collembola > Poduromorpha > Neanuridae > Bilobella > Bilobella braunerae. Next base: position 7,826 of record JAQFYP010002282.1, on the reverse strand, counting down.
GCGCTTAAACTATGCCTAAAAATAAGATTAATGTACGTTGACATCGCATCGCTTGATAATTGTACCGAAACTGCTTTAAGAAGAAGGTAATGAAAAAGGTAACTTCTTGGAAGGATTCAGTTTGAGTTTGAGTTTTAATCCACCTTTACTAACCTAATTATCAATGCATGCACAATATTCTACCTTATCTTTAATTTATGCAAGTCATATACTAACCAAATGAATAATAACCAATTCAACTTAACTATAAAATCAATATAAGAAATTTCAATTTATACGGTATTGCTGAATTCATCCTCTTACTCTTTGTACAAGTGGTATTTGTTCAATCGTTTAGGCCATGGTTAGAGGTGGAAGATAAAGCAGTTCTTATCTATTGTTTAAAAAAAAATTCTTGAAAAAAAAATTCTTATTCCAGTTCTAAAGAAAACAAGACAATAATTTTAGATTGGTACAACTAACACAAAAAAGTATTGAAAAACACCACAATTAGATTCTGAAACTAACTTTGAATTAACAAGAAAGGTAGGCATTGGGCACTTAAATAAATAAAAAAAATCCTATACACTTTCGTCAAAAGGAACTAACTAGCCAGAAAGGTCACTAATTCTGTACATGTTAAAATCATAAATCTCTCCAACGATTCTCCTTCCTCCGAAGAACCTTCCATGAAGAGCACTTCTGGCAGATTCCGCTTCTAAAAAATAAGAATAATGTATTATATACCTATACCTATCTTTAATCTTTCAAATAGGACTTAACATTTTCTCATCAACATATTAAAGCTAGAACTTGAACGACGTCCAAGCAAAGCTACAAGAAAAGACAACGTTCTTACCAGCAGGATCAGAGAATTCGACAAATATTTTGACTACAATGTTTGCATCTGGGTCTTCAGACTGGCGCTCTTGATAAATAACCACGCGTCGCACAGTGCCAAAGTTGCTGCACTCATCAGTGATTTCTTCCTTTAGTGTTTCGTCCACATCCTCGGGAGATACCATGTTACGGAGCAAAATAACCGTAGAGGCGTCGTTCCGCATCAACTTCTGCATCACAAGGTGCCGTGCACTTTGACCCTTGATGGACACGTTCTCTTGGGAGGAAAGGCTCACATTCTCACTTTCGTCGATGCTTGCTTTCCGCCGGGGATCCTCGACCTTTTGAATAAAAAAATGTTTAGTTTTTCGTCTGCTTATAAAACCTCGAGGTCGTTTTGTGATAACTGCGACTGACCATTGGTGGTGCGGTGGACATTTCTGAAAGCGTGCTCCCAATACCCCAGTTGCCTGAAGCTACGCTTGCTGCTGCAGCAGCGTAGGCTTGAGATCCAGGCGGTAAGACAGGAGTCATGGGCATTACGACGCCAGGCGGCGGTATCGCAGCTGCTGGTCCTGGAGCAAATCCACCAAGACCTAGAAATGAAGTGACGACGCATTTAGGGGGTAACTGTGGTTTCAATCACTTCACTTCGCTATGATTGAACTTACGTCCAGTAGTAGTTGGAGGTGCAGGTATCTGGGGAGTAGTAGTTGGAACTGGAACATATGGGCCCAGGGTAAGACTTGCCTGAGGTAAAGTGTAGGCAGTAGTTGCAGGAATAATTCCGACACCTGGAATGGCTACTCCTGGAGGAGGCAAAGATGCTGCCATACTCATTCCCAAGGCAGGAGAACTACTCAGACTTCCAAATCCAGAAGTAATCTACAACATCCCACATAATTATCCTTCACTTTTTGACATGCTCTTAAAGATTTAGTCGTTCGAAATGACTTTTCAATCCGGACAAAGTTTAAGCTTCGATTCGATATATGACCTTCTCACCTGTGGACTTGATAACGTTCCAACAACTGGTGACGAGCCGAATGAAATGTGTGATGGACTTCCCATGTCCATTATAGGTTGTGCCACTGGCAGTGGTAGGCCAGTGTGAGAAGCACGCGGTGAAGTACCTTCCTTTGAAAGACCAAACACTGCGGCAGTATTCGTAACAGCTTCCATTGCTTGTATCTTTGCAGTTGCTGCTGCTGCGGCGACAGCTGCAGCGGTGGGCATTGAACTTTGTCCTGGATTTGCCTAAAGAAATAAGAATAAAGACTCGTTTTTAGTAAAGTCACGTCTGGGTATGTTGCATATTTTGAGCCCTCACCTGAAGAGCGTTTGGTGGAGTTATAGCCTTCCCAACCCGCAGATACTGTCCACCAAGGTCAAAGAGATTCATAGAAGCGATTGCCTCGGCCGCTGATTGGCCCGATTCGTACTCAATGAATCCATACCCGCGATGCTTACCAGGGGTCGGTCCAGGTGCTAATTTACAGGCAAGAATTTTCCCAAATGCTTCAAAGACGCTTTTAAAACAGTAAACACAGGAGTAAAATCTAAGTTTACACTTTACTACAAACACTTATTCAATTTTGTACCTTTTTATATCATCTTCACTGAGATCAGAGTGAATGGAGGCAACATAAATTCGATGATAAATTTTTGCTTCATCCATCAGATCGTCAATCACTTGGTCCATATGCGAGAATTTTATTCTTGTATCCCTTCCACACTGGAATGTAAAAAAAAATCACATACATGGTGATTATGAACCCCAGAACGTAATAATGCAACGAAAACGAACGAAAACCGTTCCACCGTGGAGTCAACTGCTATATACTAACTGCGCCAGAATTTTAGGTTAAGGTTCGTCTCATTGTCATTACTAACATCCGAATTCTGTGAATCTGTTTTTCATTATTTGAAGAGAAAAATAATTTAAATTCGGTATTTACTTGAGACAGGCCAGAAAATTCTCAAATTCTGGCAGTGAGCAGTTCACTCCACTCTAGTTACTTCTACAGTTAAATATAATATTAAGTTGAATATAACTCAATTTTAAAATCTCATGTCAATAAATTGTTTCGAATACGTATTAACAAATTACCTCTACTTTAATTACCTTGATATTTCTTCCACCAATCATAACTCCGTTCATCTGTTCCAAAGCGAGTTGTGCTGCTTCTGGAAGGTCATATTCGACGAAAGCAAATCCTTTATGCTTTTGTGCCACTGGATCCCAAGACATGTTAATAGTTTTGATAGGACCAAACGGGGCAAAAGCCTGACGAATGGTGTCTTCTCGAAGTTCGAAACTTATACTTCCAATGTACACGCGACACATAAGAACCAAAGCCTGATGACGCTGCAACGATTTTGCTTGCTACAAAGAAATAAAAGGTTGATTAATTCAACTAATCGTCTTTGTCGTTTGTTGTAATTAAGTAATTGATTTTTGGAACAAGCAACCAATACGGTCCTATTCCTAAACCACTCACCTGCTGTTGATGAGCCAATGTTTGCTTCATGAGAACATACTTGATACTCTGTTCCATGGCATATTTCTTGGCCCTTGCAATATCCTCTTGGTCGCGTCTGTTTACCTTGGGCAAGGCTACGCCTAGAATACTGGCAGCAATGTCCCTCTTTGCACCGGGCCCTGTAAAGCAAGGAATCAAAACCCATCATCAAAACTTGAGACATATTCCCGGTGTATCACTTGCTTAACATGATCCTAATTACATTTCCAAGTTCAATTTAAGAATAAGTTCGAACATTTACCTGGTATAAGAGGGCCAGTTTGGTTGAGATCAGAAATTGGTACAGAAATATACTCGTCCGGTGCCATGTCCTCTATCTTTTGACGTCTGAGAAATGGATCAACGTAGACACCACCCACCGTGTAGTTACTGCCCATCATCTTTACGACACGGTTGACTTTATATTAAAACAATTAACTAAATTAAAAATCAAAATGAATCAACAGCACAAACAGAACAATTAGCTAACGAATCCTTCACTTTTTTAGTTACCTTGTCTGTGTCCTCGTTGTATAACCCAGCAAAACAGCACGATTAAACGAAGTCCAGAAGCAGCTTCTGCAGAATCTCTAATTAAATCAAAACCTTAAATTTTAAATGAATAACATAAATCGTTTTAAAACTCAACAACATCCACAAAGTCAGTCGGTGCAAAAAAGTGAATTCGAATTAATCAACCTGAATTTAAAAGTGCCATGTTTCCCGCCCTTATTAAAAGTAGCGTCTCTATTTACGCAAACAATTTAAATCGATACAAATAATTTTCGTTACAGTAAATTAACCGAAATCCAGATTTATAATAAAAATCTACAAAATAAATATGTTCGTATTAATTCCTATTACATTTACATGATGTTTTTATAGTTTACACAATTTCAAATACTATTGTATTAAAATGAATGTTACTGTAATTTGATCGGAATATTGATATTCCTTTTGTGAGTATCTTTGTGTCCAGAAAAACGACAATTTTTTAACGAAACGTTTCTTGTTTAAGCTGGAATTAGTTTACTTTTTTAAACAAAATTTCGTCACCCTTGTTCAACATGATTGACATTAACCGTTGAGCCTTGAGGCATCATACCTATTTGCATAACTCCAATTCCCACGATTACGCTATACTGTTTTCCGCAATTGTGGTAAGGATTTTGATGGGAATTCCGTCACAATTCCCATGCAAAGCTTTTCGGAAGTAAGGCAGAAACTTGTTTTCTTTTTAAAGGTTATTTACAAAAAGCCTAAACTTACATTATGTACTTAATAACCTACACCTTGAGAGACCTTTAAGAAAAACAAGCTTATGCTAATCGTGTAAGCGATGGCTTGGGCAGAGAGCAGTCAGCATTTCAGTGTCGATCAATATCAATGGCCAGAAGATTCTGTCTTTCTAAAAAGTGGTTTTGTCATTTACCCTCTTGGAAAAAAGTTGTCCCATTAAACTAAAATCTTTGATAATGTTTCTAGCGCCCTTGACTAGGTACTACGTCACTCTCCTGCTAGTCAGCGACGTTCTGTCGCGTAAGTGTTCTATCGAAAAAGAAAAAGCTTGCAGCGATTGTCATCGCTGGAAATTGAACAGTGACCAACATACTTTGTTTTTGTAGAGGAATGCAGGTCCTATAATAGACAAAGTGGAAATTGCGTCTCAGTTAAGCGCTGTCCACCGCTACTTTATGTGCTCAAACATCATCCGTCCCCGGTACAACTTCGCCATTTGCAGCGCCTTACCTGTGGATTTGACAATGGAGACCCAAAGGTTCGTTTAAGACAAATTAAGCGGATATTAATGCTTAAATAATAAGAATTATTATTATTAATTTTATAATGAATTTCTTTAAAATTTGTATAAGATTTGCTGCCCAATTCCGCTCATTACCCCAAAAACTGAAGCAAGCAATGAAACTGAAATTTTTCCGAAAATCAAATCATATACAGATTTGAGATCTCATAAGGCATTCAGTTCACTTCCGTCAATCAAGGAATGCGGAACGGCCATTGGAGATCACAGGATCATCGGCGGGAAAAACGTAGAGCAATTCAACAAATTTCAGTCAATTTTTTAATTAACATTTTGTTGATAGGCTTCTTTTGGAAGCTTCCCTTGGATGGCACGGATTGGTTACCAAAGTATGAATATTGTTCAATGATTTCGAACATTTCTCCGGATTTTTTTTTAATTAGAAGAAAATTGTATTTAAATTGTAGCTGGTCCTGGATCAAATGAAATTGAGTACTACTGCGGTGGGACAGTTATTGGAAGGCGATGGGTTCTGACTGCAGGTAGATTTATATTATGCTCTTAAAAGCTGTGAACTGTAATTGTAAGTGCGATCAATTCTGGGTTATAAATTGTAATTGTAAATTATTACCGTTACTACATTGAATTATTTTTTTTAAATCTATTTTTTTTTTACAGCGCATTGCACCGAAGGAGCTGAGGAAGATTACGCACCGTAAGTTGCTTCCTTCAAATGACGTTCCAACTAATTAACTATATATTACACTAAAATATTCAATTGTTTTTTTGTATTAATCATTTTAAGTGTGGAAGTCCGCGTTGGAGAATACGATATAGATTCGGTTGAAGATTGTGATGCAGATTTGGATATATGCACTAAAGTAGAAAATTACAAGATTAAGAAACTAATACCTCACGCCGAATACAGTTCGAATACAAAACAAAATGATATTGCACTAATTCAGTTAGACCGAGACATTTCATTCAATGAGCGTAAGATTTTAAAAACAATCGGAACCATAATTAAAAAATAATATTCTAAAGTTGGTAAAATTTCAGTTTTTATTAGACCTATTTGCTTACCGTTCTCATCCGAATATGGACTTGAAAATATTCTTGTCGGAGTTGAAAAGGGGATAGTTGCGGGTAAGCAGATATTTCGAAATTTATAGGATTTTTTACAAACTTTAAAGAAATGAAAAAGTATAATTTAAGATTTCTTTGATGAAATATAGGCTGGGGAAGAACGCAATGGAGTAAGTTTTGTAATTACTTTTAAAATAATTTCCAATTTCCGTTTTGTACCTTTGAAAATGCTTTCTAGACAAAGCTATGGGAAGCAGAATATTGCAGCAAGTATCGGTTCCTCTCAAAACAAATCAAGAGTGCCAGACAGTGTATAATCGACGAGTAACCATCTCAGCCAATCAGGTAATTTTAAAAATAACAGTGCTTTCTAGCCTTAAACATTTTTTCCGAATTTACAAATTCTATTCTGTTCAGTTATGTGCGGGCGGGGAAGTCGGAGAAGATTCGTGCGGTAAGTAAAAAAAAATCTGAATTTTAATGGATTGAAAATATTTCGAAAACGCTTTAGGAGGTGACAGCGGCGGTCCACTTATGCTTGCTTTGCCAGTTCAGAAGGTTCCCCGTTTCTTCCAAGTGGGCGTGGTCTCTTATGGTCCAGTACAGTGTGGCATAGGTTATTAAATTTCACAATTAAGTTAATTACATTAACTAATAAGTTTATTGAACTTAAATTTTGATGTTTTTTTTATTTTCACACCTCGCAAGGTGGACTTCCTGGTGTCTACGCCAGAACATCTACCTACCTGAAATGGATTTTGGACAAGATAGCCGAGAATGAATGACATTTCCACAAGACACACATTTAAATTATTTCTCCAGTTTGCTATATTTAAATAAACGAAAATATATGTAAATCAGAACAAACGCAAAGTTTAACTGAAGCTTTCTAATAACAAGAAAAAAATATTAGTGTATTAGAATCAATCACTAATAACTTTTTCAGTAGGTATTAATTAATACTAAATTGTATTGGCTAGTGCATTTACGAAAGCTTAAATTGGCGTTCAACCCTTTGTACAATGTAAGGTAGTTAAATAATTCAATTTTACAGGTAAAATTGCCATTCTTGAACAGGTAGCGCACTTTTGAAAGTCCAACCCCGAACCGGTTTGATTTCCTTAATTCATTTCTAATGGCACTTGACGATGTCCAGAAGTTTTCTTCCAGCTCCAGCTGTAAACTATTTTTCAAAATAATGTTAAATTTAAATATTCGTCTTTACTATTTCTGTACTTTTAATAGTCCTTCAATGGTTGTGAATATGAGAAGACTCAAACTACGATTCGTAGGCGCTACAATAGTGTTTGTTAGTGTTTATATTTTAATTTCAAATATTCAAGCAATACAGTTACCTCCGTGCAATACATTAGGTCCAAAGAACGCCTTCCGTTGTAAAATCCCTATTATCATAACCTTGTGTAAAGAAACGGATGAACAATTTTCTGTAACGAATCCGAATAAGAAGCTAAAATACAATTTCAAAAGACAAGTTTTTCAAACAGTGGCACTCATCAAGTCATTAGCTATTACTCAGAGGGAGTTTAAGAATGATTATGGGCAAAACAACATTATTCTTGAGATTACGGTATTTGGAAACGATTATTCGGCTTTTCAATTTTTGCTTGAAGAGGTCGATT
>JAQFYP010002281.1:0-13081 GCA_034694865.1 Bilobella braunerae | reverse complement strand
GGGATTTGAACCCCCGTTCTCATGATGGCTAGTGGAGAGAGATTGAAGCTCCAACCACTAGGCCACCACCGCCAACTCATGCACAAACAATTACGCTATTAAAATATGCCGTATTTCAAATTTCAGGAAAATTTATTTCCGCTCCTAAACCTTGCAATTTCAAAAAACTTGCCTAATTATGCATGAAATTGTCAAAGATACGAGAGTTACCGAAAGTGATAAATTCCCCAGTTGTCATCATCCATGTTGTCTTCCGGAATAACAAAATTTACCAATGTGTCGTTCTGTGAAATCAAGCCGAGTGCAGAAAGATAGTAGCAGTCTCCCAAAAGTCCCTGAAATATGTCGGTGCAAGTGTATCTGGCCGTTGTGCCGGGATCACACTTGGAAAACACGGCATCAGAATTCACATCCTAAAATTTAAAATATCCATTAGCATCAAAATTTACAAACCGTTTAAGATTTTTTTGAAATAAGTGAGTAATTGCATTTTTTTTTGTTTTACATTTTAGGTCAACTCTCAAAAGTACTAATTCATCTACATGACATTTACTTCATCTGCTTCGGCAGAATAAACATGAGTTGTTTACACGTAATATTCACATATTGACGACATGGGAGTTTGACAAATTTGTGTACTTGCTATTTGCATAACTATAAAGTTACCTTGGGGCGCCTCCAAGTTACATTCTTCAAATAGCCACTCTGCACTGCTGAAACGTTTCCAATAACGTCGACCCTTCCCTCCACTTCGAACTCAGGGTCAATGAACTTACGTCCCGTAGCTTTGCATTTGTCTTTCAAAGCTTTGAACGATTGAACTTGTCCCTCAGGCAAGGTCTTTGTTGGAAATTGCTTCCGGTTCTCACCTTCCTACAAATTAAAATATAAAATTAAAATATATATATTTAAATTATGTTTTGAAGGCAAAGATATCAATTTTAGAGCTTTATTGAGTTCTTACATAATTATTTGACTCTCGCATATATATTCCTTTTTAGGTTTTGCCTAAATTCTTTAAATTTTGCTTAATTTTGGTTTCGGAATTAATACACTTTTCAAAATATGCCAATAATAAAGTTACCAGGCACAAAAACAGAACAAGTTTAGTTATAGTGACATCATTGCCAAACCAATACAATAACAAAATAATACATTTAACGGGGTAAACAACGTTCCCCATTAAAATACAAAGATGTATCAAAAACATGTTTAGTACATGCAAAATTTGATTCTAAAATTTTATGGCTGCGACTGAACTTGAAATCAATAGCGGTTTGTTGTTGTGCTTGATTTGATTTTTTTCTGTTTCTTATGAGTTCAATATTCAGTAATTTTTAACTTTTCGTTTTTTTTTAATAAAAACTCACCAAGTACACAGTTCGTCTTCCGATGGTGTAGGGCATGATGAAATATCATAGGAGGATATAGTAGGAGGTAAGCAAACTTTGGATGTTGACAAGTCGTATTTATACTAATTATTTCTTATATATAATCTAATTCGTCCTCATTAGCCTAATTATTGTCATGGTTAAAGTGATAATTAAAGCAAGGCCTCGTGCGTTATATCCTGTTTTTTTTACCACACACTAGCGCATGTGGTTAACTTCGTAAGCCGGCAAGTTGTGATATCTTCATTAACACGTGTAGATATCAACCCGACAAGCCAAAAAGCTCTGACAAAAATGCTTTTAAAAGCAAAAGCCGCACTTGAAGGTTAGATTAAATTAAGAAAGGAAAACGTTTAATTTGTAGTGATATCATGTGATGTGTCAAATAAACTTATTAATCGCTTCCCACTTTTTCATAGAACTTTAAAGCCAAATCTTAAAGCAGTCGGTTGATTACGTGCATAGTTTTGTAATTAAATTGTGCAAGATATCTCGACATATGTTGAAAACATTATGTTAACATGAATTATAGATGCGTCTCCTAGCTTTCTTGTTTTTTTTTCTCGTATGTTTGTTATTCCACCCTCTGAAACACAAGTTCAACTATGTTTAAATTATGCACACCTTTTGTAAATGGATGTATGAAGGGAGGCACGGCATGAGGCATGAGTGTTTAGCAAATACTAAGCTACACTTCTCAATTCACCATAAATTTGTCATTTCTTCACTTTCGTAATTTTGAGATTTGAATGTTTTTTTTAGTAATTCAACATGCGTCTCTCGAATTTCGAAACATTTTTCTACAAATCATTTATACTAAGCGCTAGGATCGGCGGCTTGTTTCCAGTCCAGCGACCATTTAATCATCCAATTACTTACAAATTTTGTAGTTTTGCTACAGTTTATGCATTTTTACTTTTTATTTTCAACATAATTACCGGCGTTTTTTACTTCACTTTAGCTAATTTTATTTTCGGAGTAATGCCAATCTCAGCATTTCTTATTAACCTTGGTTTTGGCATCCTATTCGTGATTTTAGATTCTACGATTCGAATTGTTTCAATTTCATGTTGCCGTCGCCTAGTTGAGTTGCATAATTTTCTCGTTGCTAATCCTGCCACTAGCACTCATCGAAAATTTACAATTTTTTGCTTTTTGGTGGCATTGGGTCCTCTAGAAGTTGCCATGTTTTGTAGTCAAATTTTATTAGGAGTTGCATATGACAAGATAGAAACAGGTATGGGATGGCTTGACAATATTCAAAAAATGATGTTCACGTTTGCAGACATTTTGGCAAATGTAACATGCTACACGCTTTTGGCAACTGTGCTATTTTTTGGAGTTCAGCTAATCAGCATCCTCGAGGACATTTCTGACAAATTAGTTAAAATTTTGGACGAATTTGACCCCAAGTTGACGAAATATGCAGCCATAGTCGAATCATCATTTGAGGACAGGGTTCGAAGAGGAATTCAAGAATTTCACAATTTGAAAGTTTATTATAGAAAGTATAATTTAACATGTGGGAGCTACGCGGCAGTAATGCTTTGCGGTGCTAGCTATAACCTATTGTCCAAGGTGCTCGAACTAAACGGCGCAAAGACTACTTATCACATGCTGTACTGCTTTTCTATTATATACGATGTTTTGATGCAGATGAGCATTTTGGCACACGTGGGAAATATGATGGAAGTTGCGGTAAGGAGCGCGCATAAAAATTTTACTTCATTTTTTCATCGGTGTTTTTCCATAAATAATGTGATTAACAAATACAATTCAAATAAATTTAACACAAGTCGAATTATGTGGAGAATGACAACACAAAATTTGCATTATTATTAAAAACTAAACTTCGTGTTATCATATTGTGATTTGACATATAATAGTTTTTCTAATTCAGATGCAAGAGACAAAAGACAGGCTGACATACATTGTTGCTCATTGGAGGCTAGGAAATTACTCAGTAGAAGGCTGTTTGGACGAGGTATTTATTAATTTAATTGAGTAAATTTAACCTACATTTTTACACACTAATTACAAAAATGTACGTCTGTCTTTACATATTGAGTTAGCCACATTTTAATTAAGGCTAACCGTTTAGCAAATTTGTGTTAGGTAGATTCGCTAGTCGAATTCCTTGAGTCTTGGCACTGGACACTAACCGCAAATGACTTTATAAAAATAAACAACGCTCTACTGCCAACGGTAGGTTACGCGTAATAGCATCATGTTAAAAGCATTACTGAAAGTTTTACAAATTTCCAGTTATTTGGGACTCTTCTGACATATACAACAGTGTTGCTGCAGCTGCGGATTTCTCATCATTAGCAGTAGCATTCTATCCTATCGCTATATTAACAGCTTAGCCAATACATGTAACACCAGTTGCACAAGTAATCTGTGCATTACGTAAATCTGGAAAGAAAACAAATTGCATACTACTTAAAAAACTGTTAGTAGCATAATTCTTTTTTAATTTTTAACTTTGCTTACCTAAATAAATAATGCTAAATATTACAACAATATAATTATTATCTTGTTTTCTGCGGAATAATTATATTGGATTTAAACTGCGTGCTGTAAACCTGGGCTGGGAAACATATTATACATACAACATATATGGGGCACAATATTTCTTAACATCTCTCCTACAGTGGTCAAAGTATTGTATTAAATATTTAAACTTTGATACAAAGTATAACTAGCTAAAAATCAAACGAAATTGGAAAATTTAACCAAAAGTAAAACCGGCATATTTTTTACCTTTCAATCAACCAAAAGTGTTTTTAAATAAAATTCTGACACAAAAATTACTTTGTTTTAAAGCTATGGTTGTTATTCGGTTGTTTCGTGTTAATTGAATAATTTTTTTTTCAATTTATTGATCAATTTCATTGCCGGCAGCCGAATCCAATGTTCCATAACGTATGCAAACATGCTGAGAAATTCAAATACATTCATTTCCTCATTACAAATTCAGAAACTTCTACCGTCTGCAGATACCAAAATGTTGAATAGAAAGTTCACCTTGTGAGGAAAAAAAGACAAGCAGAATTTATTAGCTTAAACAATATACTCTTCTACAAAATGTATTATATCAAAAGATCAGAACAATGTATGCTCTCCCTACAAATCTTCTAATAATAATAACCAAAATAATGATACAAATATAACTGAATTAAAATTGAAGTGTTGGGCTACCAGTAACTGTTTTATGGAATGTGTGTTTTGAATTCAGTAAAAAATACTATTATCGATTAGGAATTAGTCAGCAATATTGGACATTCGGCTGTTGCAACTGCACCTGCACGTGCTGGAAATTTCAAATAAGGTACGTCTACACTTTTCATACCAAAATTGACATTAAGGGTTATCTACTGCATTTAGTAACTGTGTAGCAAAAAAATAACGTTTTGGGAATAACCCAAAACATTAGTGTTTGAAATGTGATTCAATTTTTTCTAAATGCTTCCAAATGTTTCATTCAAATGATAAGAGAAGATTAGAACAATTGAACCGTAGCGGCTTAAATCAAAAGAAACCATTTAAGGAATTATCTCTCTATAAACCACTTATAGCGACACAGTGACTTCAATAACTCAAACTACAAATATCAAATCTATTTGAAATCCTTCACCTTGTTTCAACAGTTTGTAGTTTATTCTTTCCAATTACTAATAATACTAAAACATTTGTAGCGGTCTCACTATGGTAGCAAGTGAAAGTCTACAAAAAGGCAAGCCAGAAATGGAGGAGGAAATAATTTTGACTTCTCATTATCGACCGATTTCATTTCCTCAGATGAAATCGTACAGTGCAGTAGAATTTATACTTAACAAAGTGCAGGAAAACATACAGAATGGTTATTCGACTTGGGTGGTAAGTAATTCTCAATTGTAATTCTCTAAAAAATTTTCCTTTGTGTATTCATTCGTCCGTGTTTCGCAATTGCACTTCAATTACAATTATGCATGCTAAAACTAATATTGCATTTTAAAAATGCAGTAGTATTTTGAAACGCAATTGTGCTTTACAACAAAAACAATTTGTCTCACACGGGCACGGCAAATTTGTTTTTCCAGGGATTTGCTAGTGATACTACAATAACTTAATTTTGCGGATCTAATTCCACGATCGGTAATTTCAAAGCCTCTACTCAAACTTTTTTTTTCAATTTTTGTTGAATTTTCACAGTTCTTAATGTTTAATGTTTGAAACTATAGAAATAGTTAAACAAGTTAAATTAAGTCAAACATGCTTTTTATTGACAATTTTGCAGAGTACAAGTACGAGTACAAAGTACAAGCTTACGACTTGTTTGGTAATGCGTGGTCCTTTGTACCATATAAAACTATAAATATATCACTACCAACTTTTATGATTTCAGTAGATTAATCACATAAATTTGTTACCAAATTTACAATTGCATGTTTTAAAACACTAATTTCTTTCATCCCGCGTTAGTGAAGTTGTATTGAAATTTTATTTTGTTTTATTCAAATTTCCAACACTTTCTAGACCAACTCTGCCACACGGGAAACAATAAAATTTTTGGAAATAGAGCCAATGTCCCGTAAAGTGGCGAGTGCTATGTGTAGGCGTGGAATGGGTAAAGGTGACGTCGGGCTCTACTTGACGTCTGACGTAACGCGTATATTTCCCATCACTGTCGGAGTATGGCGTACTGGCGGTTTGATGTATTCGTCATATTCAGAAGATACGCGTGGTAACAACAAAAATGTTGCTTTCAATCATACAGATACAAATACATTTGCTTGTTAGTTAAAAGTTGGTAATTTTTTCCAGACACAATTGGTCGACGAATCAAGGAATCTAGAGCACGCTGGATATTTTGTGATCCAGTTTCTGTTACCCAGTGTCAATTAGCAGTAGCTCAGGTTCATTGGCCAGTGGAAATAATTGTGTTCGGAAATGTTGCAGATACAACATCAGTGGATGAATTGTTTCTAGATGATGGCACAGGTCGGTGACATAATTTTACATCAAATTCTTTTTTGGTTCACAACAAAACGTTTGATTTTCATAGCCTGCCCTACTGAAGTACCAACTCGAGAACTCAATGACCCTATCCTTGTCCTGTGTACAAGCGGAACAACAGGCAAAAGCAAGGGTGCAATATACACAAACAAATCGTTGTTGGCATTTTGTTTCGGCACTGCATCACTACCACTCACAGAGACCCCTGTCCTACTCCTCCTTAGATGTACGCACGTGTTGGGTCTGTTGTTACCTATGCGAAACGCTTGTCGCGGCCACTCCACACTTATGATGCACGACCTAACTAGTGATAACATACTCAAGTCGGTACAAGACTACAAGGTAATGTTTGTATACAAGATACTCCTATTTGGTAGGGAAAAGGAAAAACAGGTGGACCGGGATATGATCCCGCGCAAAACCAAAAGTAAGGTTACTCGTGTTAATAACGAAAAGAAGTGGCTCTTATGCCAAGAGAGGCCAAACCAAGACGATATTGCTTTGCTACACCACACTTTACAATTTTACATTCAAACAAATCAAATTCATAATAATAATAGGCCTTTTAACAGTAAGAGCAAAATATGCACCACTTTCCGAAAACAAAAGGAGCGAGTTTAAAGTTTATTGAAAAACATAATACAAATAATAACAATAGACATAATAGAAATTTATTGAAATATAAATACAAGTATAAAAAAACAACAGTATTTAGTTTAACGTAAATTTTTTTTCTAGCCCACATTTGTATTTGGATTCCCATACTTCCTTCTACATTTGGTTGAAAGTCCTGAAGCCCATACGTATGATCGAAGTAGCATAGAAAATATTTGTACTGGAGGAATGGTTATTCCGGATTCTT
This sequence comes from Bilobella braunerae, assembly GCA_034694865.1. Taxonomy (NCBI): domain Eukaryota; kingdom Metazoa; phylum Arthropoda; class Collembola; order Poduromorpha; family Neanuridae; genus Bilobella; species Bilobella braunerae. The sequence goes on along the minus strand of JAQFYP010002281.1, from coordinate 5,830 downwards.
TTATTCCATCAATGTTTAGCCTACCAAATCTGAAGCACGTGATGAACGGATATGGTCTAACAGGTTGGAATTTAAAACTCATTATAACAAAACTCCTGAAGAAATTAATAGGTTAAAATTAACATTTTATGCAGAAATTGGTGCTGTTAGTACCACGATTGATCTCGGAGGTTGCGATAGCTTTAGAACAACACAAAGTCATCCTAGTCGAACTGTTGGCCAACTTTATCCAAATACTGATCTCAAAGTGATGGACCTTGAAAGCGGAAGGTCACTTGGACCAATGAAACGCGGTGAGTTGGCCCTGCGCAGTCCAATTATGGCCACCGGCTATTGGAACCAACCTAAGGAAACAGCGGCATCATTTAAAAATGGATGGTTTAAAACCGGGGATCTCGGTTACTATGACGAAAATGGATTCGTTTTCATTGTTGATAGAATCAAGGAGATCTTCAAATATTTTAACAATCACGTATGTTTCCAGTTTTTTTTAATATCAAGCCGTATCGAGTTTTAGCGTAAAAAGTGAGGTTACCCAGTAAAAGTCGGTAGGAATTTTAGAAATTTTGATTACAAAATTTGTGTTGCTGTTTTAGCGGCATTAATTTCAAGAAGTAACCATATAATACAATTAGATGGGTGACAAGTATTGGTGCAGTATTTCTTCAACACTATATCAAACCTTTTCAGACACTTATTTATTGCGCGTTAACAATAAGTAAGAACTGGCTTGTTGTTATAAATGTCATCATAAACTATGCAAATTAAAAGACAAAGAAACTAACTTTTCTTTTTCCTTGTTTCTGTATGTTCCACATTTTTTGTTGTTGGCTATTCAGCTGACTTCATACCATTTACTTTTTGTATTAAAAATTTTAATTTTGAGCCAGTAGTTAATAATATATCAATCAACTAAATCATTTGAATCCGAGATTCTTTATAGAATCAACATAAATACGAGAACTTATATGAAATAACGTACAAGCTTGAACTAGAGCTTGAAAGTCAAAGTTTCAAAGTTATTAAGCTAATTGTAATTAAGGTACAATTTAAAATGTTCAATAGATTTCCCCGTCGGAAATTGAAGCAGAAATTTTAAAGCATCCTTACGTAGCGGAAGCTAGCGTTTTTGGCGTCTTAGATCCTGATGGGGGAGACCACATTCCTCGAGCTCTTGTAGTACTCAAACCAGAGATGCATACAACTCCTCAGCAAATACAAGAATTTGCAGAAAGTAACTTCATTCAGTTAATTGTATATTTGTGTGTAAAATACGATTTAATTTTGAACTCCGACTTTGGTTGAGTATAGGAAATTTGGCAGAATACAAGAAAATACGCGGCGGCGTTTTCATTGTAGATGAACTTCCGAGAGGCAGAACTGGAAAAATCGTGAGATCTGCCGCATCAAGATTATCTCTCCCACCTATAGTATTCTAATTAAAGAGCAAACTACAAACAATTTCTTAACAACAAAAAATTAAACTAACTACAAAACTATTAGTTTAAACAATAATAAAATCCACACAACTGTTTTGCTATACACGGCAAAATAGCGTCAATTACACAACCACAGCCATATATATTACATTTAACAATTATATTTTCAATTTTGTTGAAAATTGGATTTTATTTTTGGAAATTTCTAATATGAAATTAAACTTTTATGGGCGCTGTTAAAAATAATTCAGAAAATGAAACTTTCAAAGTTAAGTTTCATTTTAACAAATACCTTGCCTTCCAAACACATTTGGTTATTCAAACTCAAACTAATTCAACTTTGAAACGTAAATGAGTGTTTTTTTCATATTATATTTTAATTTTAGATTCTCGTTTTGAAATAAATCTAGGGGCAAGTTTGTTGCAAAGATAAAGCTAGAAATACATTTGCTAATTTGTTGTTTTCTTTTAAATTGTCTTTAAACCAAAGGAATTTTTAAATTGCTGATATTTCAGTTTTATCTAAAAAAAAAAAAAAAACTATCCTCTCCTACTCAGTGTCAGTATATTGGAGTCAAGAAACCTTGAAGATGATAAATCCCAGTTAAACTTGCACTGCTTATTGTGCATAAAATTTATCTTAAAACAAAGTTCAAACAACATCTTCCAATGTTGCAATTCACTCTTTTCTTCATTCATTTGAATTTTTGACATCGTTTGCTTTCGCTTCGTTTTGAAAAGCAAAATCATTAACAGTTTTGAAACTGCAGTTAGCTGATGTTGAAAGTTAAGTAGAATAAAGTTAACTTAAAACTTAAAAACTTAACTTTAAAATTATCACTTTGTCAAAATCAAAGTCGTTTATAGCTGTGTTAGAAACATATTATTTTATAAAAAAAAATGTTACGCACAAAATTGAAAAATGAAAATCAGTTCGTGTTTGTTTGTAAGTTTTGTAAAGCAATCTATACTTCATTGCCGGAATTCATGCAACACAAGATCAGCCAGCACAAGAAAATTGTTGGAATACATGAATTGGGTAATTTTTGTCGTATAAGTTTTATAAATATACCCGGTACTTATTGATATAATTTTATATTTAAAGTATTTAAATTTATATGTAGTTTTCACACACTGGAGTAAAAATTTCCAAATCATGATTTCGTTTTAATAGAGCATACACTCGACGAGACCACTGTAAAAGAGGAGCCAATTGAATTGAATCCAAATAATGACGGAGCATTGGACCTTAGTCGGATGAATTCCAAAACTACAAAAATAAAGTATGTTTACAATTTTTTTTCAATAAAAATTTGTAGTTTTCTCTTTATGGTATACTTACATGATCTCCCAGTACAAGACCCTAATATTGGAAATCATTCAACATGAAATAAAATTTCAGATATCCTTCAAAATTTATAAATACAATCAATAATTCACTAATACGCAGCGGCGTATCATTTTGTCAATGTTTAGAAGTGGTTTCAAATTTGCTTTTTGGAAAAAATTGAAATTTATGTGACAGGTAACAATATATTTTTTTAAATTGCAGGTTCCCCTTTAACAAGAACTTGGACTTTGACACTCAACTTCCGAAGGAACCAAAAATTTCAAAACCTGAAATTAGTTCCAAGCCTTACAAATCTTCAAATTGTTCAAACGCATCAGATGATCAACAAAATTTACTGCAATTAGGTGTTGAAGGTACAAACTTATATTCATGTGGAATGTGCCCTTTAACATCGAAATTCAAATGTGCTATTGTACGACACCGCAAGACCCATGGAACGAAGCATAAGCTCAGGTGTAAGCACTGTACCTGTACTTACACGAGTTTACGCGGCTTAATTTCCCATATTAACTACTCCCATTATAACATAAAACCAGTTTCCCGTTTCAGCAAAAACAAAACCACGTGTTCACGTAGCAGAAAACGGAAAAATATGGGAGGAAAACGACGACGGAAGTTCTGTGTCAAAGGTATTCCTGTGTCGTGTCAGCATTGTGGAACATTGTTGTCAAGCAAAGCTAAGCGTTTACAACACTTGAAAATTTACCACTCCAAGCTTGAAAATTACAAGTGTGGTAGATGTTTGTTTGAAACAACGGAGTTGTTAGCTATGGAAAAGCATAAGGAGACAAGTCATCGCGCCTCAAGTAACATCAAGTCCACACAATCGCCACACAACGTGGATCACATGACACTACAACATCAGGAAAATATCTTCCAGCCCATGGTTACACTTGAGCGTGAAAATCATTCCAATAAGCCAAGATCTAGCTCGAAGAAGGGGGCAAGAGGAATTATGCAAATTTGTCGTATTTGCGCAGTAGAACTGTCGTCATTACGTGCTTATCAGATACATTTTAAAGAAATACATGCTGAGACTAAGCCATATCTGTGCCCAGAGTGCCCCTACAAATGCGATTCACCTTCCCGCTTATCATGTCACAGAAAATTGCATTCGAGAAGAGAAGGATTCAAGTGCAAGCACTGTGCAGCATGGTTTGGCTTCAAATGCAACATGATAAAACATGCAAAATTAGTTCACGGAGAATACACTGCAGATAGTTATATTGCAGCAAAGGAGGTAAATTTATAAATTATAGGTTTGTCAGTCCGGCAGACAGTACGTCCAAAATACAGGCGTAAGAAGCGCCCTATTGAAATTTAGAAGCGCATATTTTCCTTGTAAGAAATCATTGAAATAAAGGCTTAGAAACTAGAAAGTGTACTTTTGTTACATAAAAATTTTTCTCGGACTTCAAATTTAAATTTTACGTTAAAATGTTAAAACTAAATTTTTTTTTTTAATTCTAGATACCAGCTGCAATTGCGTGCAGTATGTGTCAAGATATATTTCCTCGATTTGTTGACCTCCTCACACATCATCGCAACTTTCATGCGTACGACAAATTAGCGTATTCGGAAAAACTCGACCCGCCTGGTTACATTTGCTATCCAAATTTGGATAACAGTGAAAAAAATCTTAATTTACAACAAATGAAGTTATGTTCTCCAATATCCGACAATGAGGCAAGTCATGAACTTTAATTTTTATTCGTTTTTAAAAAGCGCTTTTTAAATGATTTATTTTTAAAAACGAATTCCAGATTTTTCCGGAACTAACTTCGGACATGTGCATGGCGGAGCTTACGGCAATTTCAAGATTTGATATTATTTCTGAATTTTAGCTTATTCATAATAATATAATAATAATAATATGATATAATAATAATAAAATACTATACATGTTACTAAATTAATTTCAACAAAATAGTTTTGTAGTATTTAAGGCATATGGTGTCACAAGCTTCCTATTTGTCATTTTAAACTTAAAGCTATAAAATACTGATTTCTTTGTTGATTTCAATGAGAGGATGTTGTGATGTTTTTTACGTCAAGAATCCTACATACTTAAATCCTGCTCAATCAAATTATGTATACAAAACAATAGTTTCGAATGTAAACATTTATGATAGCATACTCAAATCATTTGCAATAATTTTATGTCATGTTGGTATGTTCAATTTTTACCAAAAATTGTATTATATCAATGCGCTATTAAAAAATAGTTTGTAGCATTATTAATTTGTTTCATTTTTATACCGTGTGGACCAGGAAAAGGATATACTCCGATTAGTTTCCAGGGAAATATGGGTAATTATTAATAGTTTATGGGGAGCTAATTAGAACTTAAAATGTGACAGTTATTTTTGGAGTCAATTTTAGCGAAGTTTTTTACTACAAATTTTGTTAAAAAGTTTAATTGTTTAAGCATAAGTTAACTACGGTGTAATAGTGAATTTGAGAAAAAGAAAATCATTTAAACACTTATTTAGAGCAATTAGAAAAAAAAATTACCATAAATTTCAATTTTTGAAATTTTTGCTCAAACACCTCTTATACCTATTCAGAAAAATAAATAATTCTTTTTACCTTTGTGTGGATACTTTTATGTGGTCCTCATTGTATATTCAATGAATGAAAAATATTTATTGATGGAAGTCCAAACACTAAGAACATGAACCAACGTTTTTTTTAATAAAAACGTGAATATTTGTTCAAGAAATACTCGATTCTAAAATTGCAAAGTATTTGATTTGAGCGCAATACAAATGCTTAGAATTAGGTAACGGGTCGGTCAACTGTTTGAATTTTGAAAAGTTTGGAATAGTATAAAATCTCATTTCTAATGTAAAATAAAATAATAAACTATAAAAACTGAAAATAATACATTTGATTTAAAATTGTAGCAGATTAACATATAAGATTAACTCCATTGGAGTTAGACATGAATTTATTATCAAGTTTGTTGTGGACGTTGTCGCTCCGTTGTGTTGTGAATTGATCAATTCAAGATGAATGGATGAGATGTGACAAGGAAAGT
>JAQFYP010002280.1:0-13085 GCA_034694865.1 Bilobella braunerae | reverse complement strand
AACACGATAGGTTTCCAAATAGCGTTGTGAGAATTCAGAAGACGACCCTCATCTGCATACATGTATGCTAATGAGTCCTTCCTTCCATATCCCTACCCACTCCATTTCGTGCTGACCGGCCGCTCTGCGGGAATGACAAATAACGCTCCTGTACCATTTTTTTGCATTAGTCGAAATTCTGAAATGGGCGGCCAACCCTCAAAAACTATTTACCACGTTCACTAAAAAGAACACATTCCCTGACCCCTAACAGAAGGCGAAGACCCGCTCACCGCTGTTGCGACCACCGTTCAGCGTAAAGATGTCAAATAACAATTTGGAAATACATTTTTTTACTAACGACTACACTGAAAATTTGAAAATATCGCATCTACCTGTTGCATCGAATTTCCACTGAACAAGATTCTTTCTGAGTTCTCCTTGTTCTGTTTTTTAGTTTTAATAGCTTATGATCGATCGAGCCTAACTCACTGTAACGCACTGTCTAAAAGTATAAATAGGTCATATCGGTCTAACTTAAATTTGAACTCAGCATTTTTTTTAACAAATGTTTACTTTAATTCTTACAAAAATGTGTGATGTTAAAATTGGTACCATTCACTATTATTAAGTAGCGTATTAGCTACTATATGGGAATGTCTTGTCTGTCGGTCCGTCCGAACGTTGTTCAATTCCGTTTTCAGCTACAGGGAGTTACCATTCAGCCTTATTTTGGCGACCCTCGAAATCCGAACCCCAAATTCGAATTTTTTTTCAAAATTTTGCTAGTTTTTAGAAAATCAAAAATCATGATTCCAAAGGCCATACGTGAAATCAATGACCATCTCGTCCTAACCCCAAGCCAAGATTTCTAATTTTTTTATGTAACAAAGTATAACATAGACTACATACAAAGTGTCCACGTAATAGTGAGTAATAGCATACGAGTTCGTTGCAACTTTTGTTAACAACTACATGGTTTTGCGCCACTAGAAAATTGTTCAAAATTTATCAAAGTAGACTGGTACAATAGATTCAGCTCAATGGTCTATTTAGGTTACTTTTGTTTTAGATTTTACAGAGACTTTCCTAGTCTCCAAGTTGAGAATTGCTCAAAATTTAGAAAAAATAGAATATTACAACTTTATTGTTGGACATGTCTATATCGCAGTCCTTTGGAAACTTTTAGGTCAATTAATATTCATTTTAAATTTTGGGACAAGTCCACGTTGCTGAAGGAAGTTTGCGCAGGTTTTTTAACTTTCAAAAATTTGGTTTATTCCGTACTTAAGAAAGCATTTGTATACTCTAAACTTTTTATTTCTTATAAAAAATACACTTAAAACGTTAGTTAAAAAATTCAGTTATGAACGTTTGGAAAAAAACGCATTGAATATTGGCGCTGAAGATTGGCAATTTTAAAATTTGTAAGTTTCACAATCAAATCAACTGAATTAAGTTGTATTTGATAGAAGTTCAACTCGCGGTAGTTTGTTTTAAATTGTTTTTTTTTATTTTACCAGCGCCAGCACAATTTGCAAATAGAAATTTTTTTGTAAACTACTTTGTAAATCTATCGCTTAATACACCTAGAGCACAAATTACTTAAGAAATTATCGTATAGAGCGATTTGTGAAGGGCCTAAACGTACTGTCAAAACAGATAATTTCTCACGTATTCACACATTTTGAAGGTTCGACGCTTAAACAAAAGCAATAGTTTTACGGATTGTTCAACCGCTCACAAATAATTTGAACCCAATTTGGTCAAATTCATTAAATCTAGATCTCTAGTGGCTTAGGAGATTTAGGATGAAAAATGTACAGAAATTTTTTTATATGCCGCTATTTTTTTTTTAATTTGCTCAATGCTCTCCCCTTTTTAAGCAGTCGTGCTCTGGGCTGTTGAAGAAACCTTGACTATTCACCGATAACTATTTTTCAATGGCTAACGCACAACTCCAAGGTTCAAGAGAAACTAACATCTTCTGGCAACTGCTGCAGGACTTTGCGCCGCTCGAAAATTCTTCAGAATTAGCACATTAGAATGATTGAAAGATTTAGTTCCGTCTCCGTGTTCTGAATTGTCGTTGATTCTCGTTTTGAAATGTACCGATACTTTCATTCTAATTTTAAAACATACAGAAGCATTCCTAAAACTTAATCAATTTTTAGGACAATTTTAAGTTGCTGAGGAAGTATTGTGCAGTGATTTAATACGCTCTAGTGTGTACGGTTCTTTAACTGAGGACGGGCTTCTTTGGCTAGTATTAATTAGGGACAAGAGTTTTCGCCGCGTCTCACGTGCGTCACGTCATCGTGCTGCACGTGATAAATCTCCGTGATAATCTGCTTAATGAATACGGCGTGCTTGCACAGCACGAACCTCCGCACTGCGACTTGGCGCCTTTCTGAAGGGCCGTTTATAGCCTAGGTCCTCTGTTAGCTCATCGGCCCAAATCCTCCATCGTGTGCTACGCCCCGCGGATGTATCCAAAATAATATTTTGAAACGTTCCTATTTTCCATTTTTTTTTCAAAGTGTACCATTGTCCCAGGGCGAAGTTATTTGGCCTTAACGAAGAAAAGTAATTCATTGACTAAATCGTTGTATGAATTTGTAGGTAACTCTTTACTTATTTGAAGCGTTGTGGAATTGATGCCTAGCTGCAAATTTATGCATATTTAGTCAAAATTTGTCAAATATCCTTTTTAAGTGTGCTCTGCTGGAATAGTTTACAAAAAATGCTGGCCTGGAAGGGGTGTCCCTTGAGGGTACTCCACTCCTAGAACAGGCTTGATTGGCTAGTGTTCTCTTAAAAAAATAATTATAAAAAATGAATATGAAAGCGGTAAGGTTTGACCTTCGGCCGTTATAATGATTTGTTAGACAATTTCATCCATAATAGGCAACAACAATGCATCAGGTAGGAATACCAAATAACCACTATTTACGCAGTCACGATAATTTCCGCCTTTAACATAAAAATCGTATTTTTTGGCACTATTTTAAGACCCTTAGGCACTTGCTTCGCCGAGTAGAAGGCCACGATATCGAGAAAATCACGGCGAAGACTGTGAAAACATGAAGTGAAAGCAGGAGAAAGTCGTTTACTGTAACTTGGTCCTTAAACGACCGAGATATCTCCTCGAAATGCCTCGTGACCGGATTCATGTCGAGGTTGCCGCAGCCTGCACTTCGATCGCAGTTGACGTCAATAATGTCCACGTTTCCTGTCATGACTAAAAGACAAACCAGAGGATAAATGTACAGGGCGTTTTCCAAACGCTAAAAAACTGATATTCAGCGCCATTTCTTTATTTAAAAAGTGTAGCTCAGCCAGAATTGATTGAGAAAACAGTTATGGTTTGCAAACAAATGGTACTCGATCACTTCTTGTTTTGTTACTTTACTGATGATATACACTGTAGAAAACGATTATAGCATAATTTGCTCCTGGATTAATCTAGAAACTTTTATTTCCTCGAAGTCAATCAAAATCGCTCAGAATCTAAAAAGTCTACGGAAATTATATTTCATATGTTAAGCGATATCGCTGTGCCGTAAGCGAATGATCCATTTCTTAAAAAGATTTAATTAAGAATTATATTTTTCAAGAAAGAACATTCAAACGCTGAATCCATCAAAGAACTAATTTGTATATTACAAAAACCTTTATATACTTTTCACAATACTTTTTAAACAATCTACTTTTATGCTTGCGCAGATCGCTTTGGCACACGTATTCAGCGTTCACGATTTTAGGATAAATGTTCAGTAACCTGTAACTCTAAAATTGTAAGTTGAAAACACATAGTGAATTTTTTGAAAGCAGTAAAACCATGTAATCGTTTACATTTTCCCCGTGCTAGGCCAATTTTGCTGAAGTGACCTTCAATGTCCGTGGACATTCGTATAAAATAAATTTCAATACGGTACTTTCAGTAATTAACGTTTAAATACAATTATTTCTAATTACACTTACTCTTAATTACACTTACTATTAATTAAAGTTACTTATCAATACAACCAAGAAAACCAGTAAACTGTAGTAATTACATTTTTAGCAAGGTCTGAAGCAGAGAGATTTGCATTCGGCGTTTTCTAAATAAGATTTGAAAAACATCATAAACGTCCATGCATTGCATGCAAATTGTTTCATTCCGTTAACTACCGTTCCACCTTTAATCAACAGTATTTACAATTACTTTTAGATATAATTTCGTTTTCACATTTACATCCAGTTAAGGAACTGTCGTGCTTGTTTTCTTTTGCGCCAGAGCCCGAAAGATTTTTATTCGGCGTTGTATAGGCCTTTAAAACAGACAATAAAATATTTCGGATGTATGCTCTAGTTCCCGAAGCACATTTTAGAAAATTTTGAAATTTTGAGATAGAAATTTGCAAAAAATAAAACGTTTTTTACATTGAAGCAAAAGAATCAGCAAAAGCAAAGCAAAAGAAGCATTAAATTTTAAAACATGGATGCATCAAAACTGTAAACAATAAGGATTAAACATAGAAAAATTAGAAACACTTTGAACAAGAAACTTTTTTTATCTTGCAACTATATTTTCACTTAATATTACGATTTTTCTTTCCAAATAAAATAAATAAGTGAATAAAGGTAATAAACTTTAATTCAATTAACTTATAAAATAATAATAGAGGTACGATCCCTCTCGTGCGCTGCACAATACCTATCGTGCGCTTCACAATGCCTCTCGTGCGCTTCACAATGCCTCTCGTGCGCTTCACAATGCCTCTCGTGCAATACAAAATGATTCTCATGCAATTGTGTTTCTATAGTTGACTGAAAGATTGACTTCCACAAGGGAGATAGCCGTCTCTTCTACATTTTCTGTGCAAAGAGAAGAAAAAGGTGGATTTGTATTTGTGAGTATGTCCATCAGATGCATTCTTCACCACTTCCAACACGGGAATTTCATTGAGTCCAAAAGTACAGAGCCTTACACAAATTCCTCATTAGATTTTTCTCACTTCTCTGTTGGCAACACTTGTTGAACACGCTGTATAAAAATGACTCACCGCGGTTTATCTAACTAATCTCAAGTAACCAATACCATTACAATGAAGTGTCATTTCTACTAATAACAACAATAATAACAACATTTTACAAGAAATATTCCGGCAAAAACCATAGCAAAACTGTAATTGGTGGCCAGCATTTTCAAATGTTCAAAAATCAAAATACAGCAAAAAGAGGTCGCTGGAAGTTAGCCCCTCAGCCTCTCAAGAATTTTTTAGTTCAATAGCGATTTTAACCTAACCTTAACTGAATATACAAATAATTGTGCTTAAATATAACAAATAAAACCTAATTAGATTTTTTATGCAAATACTGAATCAAGGTTAGGTTAAAAATCGCTATTGAACTAAAAAATTCTTGAAAATTCTTGAGGGGCTGAGGGGCTAACTTCCACGGACCGCAATAAACCATGCAAAAAGGAGACTTTTGCGGTGATTGAAAATGTCCCAAATGTTTAACTGTCAAATTACAAAAAATCCATTTTGAACATCAGATTAAAAAAAAACAATTAGATCCTACTTTGATTTGTTTTACTTTATTTTAAAACACAACTTCGGCCTCAAAATTTTAGACAAAATATAGTTAAGAACTTTGAATTTTAAATTGTTTTTTTAGAAATTTACAAAAATTTAAGAATTTAGAAATTTAGGATTATTTAATCACGAAATGTATTGTATAGTGAAATCCACTTACTTTTTTATACAAATACTTTTAACTACTAATTTTAGAAAGTCCGAAGTCGAAAAACTTGCGTACGGCGTCTTATAAACCATTCTTTAAAAATCGGAGCTATTTGGCTTCTTAAAACTAGCACAATTTTGGAAATTTTGAGTAATCGACTCTAAACTTTTGGTAAGTACGCTCTTTCAGTGAGCGGCGCAAGACTCATCGACAGTAAGGCCGTGTTTTCAACTGTACTTGGACTTGTAATTGGACGAACACGCTTGGACGCTGACGAAGACGTGTTAGAATCTTAAGTAAGTTGCACACTTTTTCTGTTTACGACATTTGAAACACACTGCATAAACATCACGCTGATTAGGCTCCTACACCTTAAATGGGAGTAATTTTATTGAAAAAATTACTTTTTCCTCTAATTTGTTTAAAAAAAATTCACCATAGTAGTCATCGTATTGAAAGCTGCTTGTGCGTGCGTGCGTGTGTAATAGTACAAAGCAAATTGCCTTGACGCCGTTGAAGTGACACCAAACCATAGACATTGCTACCAAAATGGCTGGAAACGATGCTTCATGTTAGCGGCGAAAGAATCGGACCACAGATAGTTTGCTCACGAAGACAAGCAATTGAGCAATTAAGTAATCTCAATTAAATAATTTCTAATGCACTATAAAAACTCGGAATTCAGATTTGTAAAACAAAAACAAAAGACTGAACTTTCCGTAAATATTCTGGCTATTTTATTGGCTATACTGGCTATAATATTGGTGGCCAACATATTAAAAATAAAAAAAATGCAACAAAAAAGTGTAGAACCGATTTTTTGCTTTACTTTTAAGTTTTTTAATATATTTAAAAATTATTAAAATAAAGTTACTGGCTTTCGTTTCTGAATGTTTCCTAAAATTGTGAATCCAAAGCTGAGCTTAAAAATGTGAAATCCAGTAGAATCAATGTTAGAGTTGCTTTTTTTTTATATTCTTCCTGTCAACATTCACTTCTCGCTCCTAAAAACGATTCTTACAAAGGAGCAGTGTTTGAACATGTTCTAATTTTTTAATCAAAGTTCAAAATCCAATTATCAAGTGTATTTTCCAGATGTCTCTGAAACTTTGAAGCTGAGCAAGGAAAACCTCAATCTTACTTCAACTTCTTCATTTTCAATGCAAATAATAATTTTTGAATTTTGAATGACTGTGAATGTCCATGAATGGCGTTGGGAGAGGAATAAGCGTGGAAGGCAGCTTTAGTGCGACTGTTACGAAGGGACAGCGAAGTACTATCATAAAAAAACACCATGATTACCATGGCAAATGTAATAAAGTAATAAAGTAAAGTAAATATGTAATACATATACTTAAGTGCTCCTATATGCTAATTTAATTGCAATTCACTAACCAAGTTTTTGTGACGGCTCAAAATCACGATTCACAACTTGAGAAGCGGTGTTTAACCCTTAAAAGACCTCGAAATGGCTCGTGATGAAGTTCATATAAAAAATGGCGTAGTATGCATTTCAATCACCTTTTTCGTCAGTTTCCACGTTTCCTGTCATATCTAAAACCGGTAGATGCTAAATGTACAGAGCATTTCACCGTAGGTAAAAAGCGGAAACTCAACGCCATTTGTTCATTTCACTAGTGTAGCTCAGCCAAAATTTATTGAGAAATCAGATGCTCTTCACACACAGTGGTACTCGATTATCTTTTACTTTGTGCCTTACTGATGATACACACAGTAGAAAACGATTGACAGTAGTGTAGTGCATAATGGAATAGTAACAAAGTAATGCTACTTACCTCCTGGATTAATCCAGAAGGTTTGATTTCCTCGAAACTAATCAAAATCGCTCAGAACCTAAAAAGTTTAAGCTGAAAATCTGTTCCACCTATTTAGCGCAGTGCGCTTTTTAAAATTGTAAACGTGGAGATAGCTAGAGGAAACATTAGGACTCTTGAAAATAAGTATGGAAATTTCTGAAAGTTTTAAAGCCGGGCGATCATTCAAAAAAATTTCATCCTAGGACGGGCCAGTTTGGCGGAATTTCAAATTAATGAACTTAACTCACTTCATCACTTCTAGAAAACTGTAGTTAACTACCGTCTACTTGAATCGTTCTATAATATTTGAAGCCTTCGTAAATTATTTATCCAAGTTCTAAGGCTCAATTTAGGGTTATTAGGGTTTTAGGGTCATTAAGGCTCAGTTTATTTAAGGCTCAAAAAGACAATTAGAGAAGTATTTTAAAATAAATTTTGTTTTTAGAAAAGAGAGAAATAAAAAAAAATATTAAAATATAAAATGTTTTTTGTTTAATTTTCACACTTCTCGCGTTTGCATTTTTCAAATTCCAATTTGGGGCGGAGAGGCGACCGTCAACGTTGATCGTCAACGAAAATTTTGAGATAGAAATCTTCAACAATTGAAGTGGAGCTGTACATCACCTGTTCACTCTCGGTTCAAGAACCAGAAGTTGAAAAAATGGTAATGAAAAAATAGTTTGGAAAAAGAAATTTAGTTTTTTTAATTTTGAAACTTTAATTTTTTTAATATTAATTAATTCTTTACAAAATAAAATGTGAATGGAAGGAATAAGCCTTAATTCAACAAACTAATAATTGTTATAATGTAATAATTGTAGAGACACAATACCTCTTGTGCCCTGCACAATACCTCTCGTGCAATACAAAATTTTTCTCATTTTGTATGTCTTTGTAGTTGTGTTTGTTTATTATTACCGTTATTATTGTTCCTAAGCTCTCGTAAAATCCTATCCTACTAACTCTGGGAATTGACCCTTGACCTCTTGACTCTGACCCTTAAGTTTGAACACTTAATTAAATAATTTTGAATACGCATTATTTGTTGTCATTTTCCTTTCGTTAAATAAATTTTGTTTATGTTAAACACCTGCTGCGACTTACCCAATAAGTTGATGACAACTTGAATCCAGGCTAATATACGATTTGTTTATTTAATTAACTAAATGCCAAACGGAACTTTAAAAGTTTCCTTTTGTTTATGGTCGTGTAATTAAGTTTGAAATGCGAATTGCTTGTTTTGAAACTTTTGACTTTAATTTAAATTTGCGCCAAGGTTTTGGGCGCGCACAACTCCCGCTTTTTGAAAAAGTCCCTTAGCGTCTTGCCAGGGGCGCTGAATGAAGAGCAATCAATAAAAATCTCACTGTAGATACAAATTGATAATGATTTTTTCTAATTTCGAAATTGAGATTTTTTAAACAGGAATTTAGAACAGTTTCAAACACTGCATCTTCTGTACGCTCAAGTTTATTTGTCGGCAATTTATGAACTGCGAGGAAATGATGTTTTCTGTATGCAATGATGTGTATTTAGCCAAATAAGCCAGTCCCAGGAAAGGGTTTATTTAGCTAGTCTCAACTATCTTAAATTTTAAAGCCTAAAAACCTACTCTCTTGCTAACTTTTTGTAGGATCATTCCTTTCTACCCTGCCTCCTTGAATCTCGATGCAGAGTACACGCACATACAAATACCTACAAAAAATATAAGCATTCTCCATAGTAATTGCCTGTGTTTGTGCGTAATTGCTGAACGAAAATTCCTTTCCTCGTCGAGCTCGACAAATGGGCATTCAATATACCCAACAATCATTTCAATCAAAAATTAAATACGGGACGTATTCCTTTCCTTTCCTTCTGCATCTGACCTTCGTGACCCTTGACCGGTTTCTCAGATGATTTCCGATTCCGAAAACACGGTTTTCGGGTTTTTCCTAACTATACATTAATCTGAACGGATCACTGCACCTAAAGTCGGAGAAAAATCAAAAGGCTGAACGCTTTTCAAATTTAAAAGTATGCCAAATTTGTTTTTAATTTGCTAACTTCGTCTAGAAAACCTGTTTTTGAAAACGTATTTTGAAACCCTTAGCCAAATATCTAAAATGTTAAGGGAATCTGTGACCTTTGGAAAATATAAATCGGTGAGTAGCGTAAAATCAATGAATTATAATTAATATTAATTGTTGATTAAATTGCCCGAACTTGAAAAGCTAAACTTTATATGAAAACGGCCAAAAATCCAAATCGCAAAGCTAATTTAGCGTATTATTCCCTAATTAGTGGGATTAATTCTAATTAACTTTATTTACCCGTAGTGAACGGTTGTTAACTATGGGGATTAAACCAAAATGGAATCTTGAAATGGATCTGATGTTAAGGAACTCATATCCGAAAGCAAATTTGAGATATGTTGATTAGTTCCTGAGATACACGTGATACTCAGACGAAAGGACGGACAGCATTAAATCATTAAAAAGCTTTTGCTCCACTTCCGCTACTCCTTAGTTAGCGAAATATTGGCGTGTGCTTCGTCGGATTTTTTAAATTGCGTCCATCCGCACACATGAATCAAAATACCAAAGATCGTTCCCCATTGAGATGTGTGACATATAGAAATTAAGGTCGAATGTCAAATTGAGGTTAAGAATGGATTGTTTAGTACAGAGCGCTTTTTATTTATGTAAAATAAACAAAATTCGGGAAATTTAGAATAAAAACGGGGCGCTTTGAGACTCTCAAAAATTCAAAAAGGCTTAAAAAGCGCGTTTTGTATTCCTGTAACCGTTCACATTTTACGCAAACCGAGGTCAGGGAAACTTCAAGTTTTACAGGTGCTTAGTGCGAAAAAAATTTCACCCGCTACTCATTCTTCACAATCTACTTATTAAATGTCGCCAACAAATTAAATCCTTTCAAATTGTTATTTTTTCTTCTCCATTATTGGCGTAACGGTGGTTGCACAAAAAACCTTTCCGCATTTCTTTCTCGCTCAGCTCCAATAGATGGGCATTAAAAATGATACAGTTTACTTGTCTTTTCTTTTGCAATTATGCAGTTGCACTTCAAAACTAGAGTTGGATTTGCATTCCAACTGACACTAACATTTACATTTGCACTTCAAAACCCAAAACCTTCTCAATTCCTAAATGACCCCTAAAATCGAGAAAAAGGTGATTTCCAGAGTTTTCGCTTTTTGCTTTGGTATAAAAATAATCACCTAAAAGTCCAATCTATACTAGCAAAAGCTCCATTTTATAACGCACTTTGTGCTTAGGGAATCCTACTGGTCGGGCAGCCCCCCGTCATGAATGGTCCGTTTCCTTCTCCCCTATATCAAAAGTATCATTTTTGGTTAAAAATTATCGTTTTTTAAAGAAATTCTAAAACTTAAAAAAAATGTTGCTCTATTTATTCCAATGATCTTGAATAGTGAGTAATTCATTCTTAACTTTTTAAAATGACTTTTTTTCCCTCAAATTTTACAACTATCTTCAAGTGCCCAACGCTGTGCAAATCACACTCCTAACCAGCAACCTTCTTTGATGCAGAACCGACGACAGTCCGCGGCTAGAATTCGACAGGTAAACTTCAATCCTAAGTTTGCTTTTTAATCATATTTTTAACTTTTTGTCACATCTTATTTGACAATTTTCTTTATTTTTTGAAATAGAAATACAAGATGTTAAAATCCGGACTTTCGAAACTGACGATCGATGACGACCCGGCCCCAGCACTCAGGGAATTGAGTGCCACCGGAGTAGGTCCATTTCTTAGACCTCCCGGTGAATCTGGACTTCCAGTGACGGCATTGCACGAGGGTGGTGAGCATGAGCACTCGCGGACCCGAGCCATCGGCAATGCAACGACGTCACTGGAAGAAAACCTGGAATCGGAACTGACCCTGGAGACCCTTAATCAAGACCAGGAACCTGCAATGACTGCTCCAGTGTATGAGGTTGACCCGTCCTTCACCAGGAAGCACCTCTGCAATGATGACTTTGCTAATATGGATTGGGAAAACTTTCTGATGAAGAAAATCAGCGTCAGGGATACCCGTTTCGACATTGAGATGACCTCTGTCACCTACATTTTCACAAAAGCAGAAATACTCAAGAAAAGTTTCAATCAAGGTACGTTCAGAAGAAAGTACAATCGTGGCGGCTCGTTTGAGTGCTCAATCTCATCAGAAAGATTCGACTGCGTGAATATCCGAGTGGACTTGAAGGCATCCAGTAGTTTCAAGACACGAGTGTACATTGTCAGCCTCCATCCGGGAGTTTTCGTAGAGATTGGTTTGAAAGAAAATGCCATCTACCATTTTGGCCGATTATCTCGTCCTGGAAGCGACTCTTCTAACAGGCTACTTGACGAAGAGCTCACGTTTGAGGTGATAAAACCCCGTTTTTCATGAAGGTGAACACCGGTGAAGGTTTGAAATTTCTACACCGATGAAAAAAAAAGAATGGGGTGCGGCTTAGGGATCAGTTCACGACTGGCAGCCCCGTTTATACAGGAATCCCTAAAAATTTAAAAATATTCCATGAAAATTATTATAAGTTTTATTTCCTTTAAAATCATAGTAACCTACCGAATTGATAACTAAAATGAAGTATTTAACTAATCTGAAACAACATTTTTCAATAAGTTTGAATAACATATTTTCAAACTTCTCAGCCCCGTGCATGAGTGAAAGTACGAGTTTGCTTGCATGGTTCTTGAGTTCCATCACCAAGTCCGTGCGCCGCTTAGACAGAGGGACGAAGTCATTGACCGCGACAGTCGTGACGATGTCAATGGCCTTCGACTCATGGGGGATAAGGGCACTTTTGGTTTCCGCACAGGGCCCTCGACAATACTCCGCAAGTGTCCTAAGTGTCCTTGATTAGGGAAATTGTGTGCTTGTCCACGAGGAGGCCAATGAGGCACGGCGGCCTGTGTTCGAGTCAAAGATACAGTCAGTGAAGATACGACTGTGGCACGAAGTTATATGCCGACTATTCCCATGCTGACGCAGGAAGCGAAATTTTGGAAATTTTGAAATAAAAAATACTACGAAAAATGTGAGAAACTGATAAAAAGAAATATCCAATATTGTTTTAAATTTTGGGTTCAAATTAGGGTTTGGTTGGATAAATTCATATAGTGCGGAAGGTTAGGTTGTCAATTTCAAATTTCAAAAATATCTATTTCAGGTAAATCTTTTGAAAGTAAAGCTTCAGCCTCAAAATTTTTCAAAATGTTAAAAAAAACCATCAAAATTTTAATTTTAATTTCGAAATTTTAGAATTGGAATTTTTTTCAAGCACTGCAGGGTTCGTTTTTATTCACATTTGCAAACTTTTTTTTGACATAGCGGGCCGCCGTTTAGGTTTTTCGCTGGAACATCCTTTAATGTAGTTGAATTAGCAATTGGAGTGAATTCTTGAAAACGGTTTTTGAATTTATTTTTGAGAATTTGATATACGTGTGTTGAAATAATGTAATTACTCTGTTGAAAACAGGGTAATAAAATCGCCAGATGTCTGTGTCAGTTTTTTTTAAAGTACCCAAATGCGT
>JAQFYP010002279.1:0-13085 GCA_034694865.1 Bilobella braunerae | reverse complement strand
TAATTATTTTTAGTTGGGTTTAGATGTTGGGTTAGGCTTAGCAAGTCATAGGCTTGAGTTAGGTGCGTTTTGAGGGGTCGGCTCGAGGGACCAAAAATTTCTGGTCGGGTGGGTGGAAAAAAGGGTTTTTTTCTCATATCGGTTTAACCCAGAGATTCATACCGCAAACACCGACCCCCCTCACTACTACGGTGTTCAGCCTCTGCCTAAGCAGATACTCCTCTGTGGTCGACCCCACGTTCACTGTCCAAAAAAAACGCCGTTGGCCTCTCTCCTCGGAACTTTCGAGTCAACTTACAGGCGGAGACCACCCTCCCTCACTCACTAGCACAAACAAGCATGTTGACCAGGCGATAGACGAATGTCAATTAGCAAGAAAAAAAATATCAAGACGGCGTGAATTTGCATTACAAATAATTATAAAATATTTTTTTTATACAGCAAATTCTCTTTTTCTTGCACAACAAAATTTGTTGAGTGTTCTAGCCTCACCGCTCAATTCGATTGCGACACGTAGGGGCTAGGTTGACGTATGCAAATTTATCCTCCAACTAACTTGAGCCTAAATACTTTTAGTCACGTAGCCCCATTTTTCTGTAGAACACACCACCCCTACCCTTTCAACTGCGAAAAATTGTTTTTGCTAATGTATACCATAAAGAACTCTATGTAGAGATGGCAACTATTGAAAATAATAAATATGAAAAAAATAAGGATTTTGAATTTGAAGGTTTACGTAAACACGCTTAAGTAAGTCTCCCGTCGACCCACTCGATGCTACGCAAAAAACTGCGAGGATAATTGCGTTATAATATTAAAAACAATACTAAAAAATAATGCAAAAAATTTATACTGCAAAAAATTTGCACAAATCCCGTTATGTTTTCTTCATCAACTTTGTTGTTTTTTTTGGCAAAATTTTTATGAAATGTGTATTGTTTCCATTAATTTACGATACTTTAGGTTCTTTAAGCATTAAGGAAGTAATTTGCTAGTATGGGCAACTTAAAATTTTAACGTGAGTGGTCTTGTAGTCGACCTTTTTTGAACAACACATTAATACTTACGTTAGCTGTAATGTGCTTCTAGACCAATGTCTTACCGTACGTCGATAATATAAATCAATGCATACTTGTATCGAAAATAACCTTTTCGTACAGCATGTACACGTTTGTAATGTGCAGAACTTTGTTTAGAACAAATAGCGTAACGAAACTTACTTGCTTTAAGCTACCGCAAAAACTAAGGAATCTGCCGAACCATCTGAGCAAGCAAAGATAGTTATGTGTTGAGTCTTCAAATTCAATTGGTATACTTCAGAATGCAAAATATTTTTATACTTCTACTTCAACGAAATGCCAGTTCAGAGATGGAGGAAGATGGGGTGGGGTGGGGTGGGATGGGGTGGAACATTGTGTAGCGAGGTAATTAAGTTTATGCAAACATATGAAAAACAAATTCAATTCCCAACATTCTTGTAGGTACTACATGTAAAACTGCGACCTTTCTTTAAGACGCGACCAGAACGAGTGTCTAAATAGATGCTAAGTAGTTCCTATCAGAAGAGTAGAACAGAAACTTGGGCTACAAACAAGAACAATTATTTGACTAAACATTTTATTTACCAGTATACATCTTAATATATGTTGCATGAGTATAAACAGACGTGTTAATAAATTGTTAATTTGTGCAAGATCAAAATGGATTATAAATGCATTGTCTGGAGCAGTTGAAGTACACAATTCTGAAAAAGGCAAATTTAGAATTCTTAGGAACATTGTGTTCAGACCTGACCAAACACCTAAATACACCTCAATTATAATGTCAAGCTCAATAATGTAGCTTTATAGTATCGTCGTTTGGGCTCTTGTGACATCTTTGTGGTTTTACGATTAACAGTAGTTTGTTCCAACTACTTAAAGTCGGAAGCGCTATCTACTGAGATTTGTTTCCAACTTTCTTTTTAAAGCACCGACTAGAAGTCGACAGCAAAAGTTTTCCTATAAATTTTTTTTTAGCGACATTTCTCTTAAAAGTGTTCTGACTGCTTGCAAAATTAAAAAAAAAATTGGCCAAAAGACTTGTTGAATGTATCATAGTAACTTTTCTCAGTCGAATGTATTCAAATTTCAGTATTAGCTACATCAACAACAGTGAATTCAGTTACTTGAAAACGATTTCTTACACATTTATCGCGATTTTAGTACACTGTTTTACTTTATAACTAAGTAATAATGTAGAGGAGCGTTATATGGCATTACCGCAAAGCGGATGGTCAACATGTACAGTAGGGGATAGGGATATGGTAGGAATGAAACTCATTACCATAGATGTTGTCATCAAGCAGGCACAACAGGCTATCCGTAACATTCCGCAGTTTTACCGGGCTAAAGTTCTACCGCCCTACCGGGCGTCGTAGGATATGTTGGTCATACTTTTTACTTTGTGGTAATCTCGTCCTATGACGGGTTAGTATATCTGGTCCCAACTACATTGGCGCTACTGAAGTTTAAGAAATAAAACAAAAGGAGGATGCCCAACTCCGGCGCTCAAAGTACAATATACCGTGGTATCGAGGAACAATCTCGGAATGCCCTGCATCTTGAAAGCGAAGAAAATAGTTTTTTCTCAAAAAATTTTGAATATAAAAGTGTTGTTTCACTCACAACAAATATTTTCCTTTCTACTTCTGTTATAAATAATTTTTATTTCATTTATTTCTTTACAAAATCTTTTTTATGCTGCAATGCTTCTAATTGCAAAAAAAACATGAAGCAAATATTGTCTATGCAAGTACAAATAATTTAAAATTTTGTCAAACTGCGCATGCGTGAGTACCAATTTGTGGCCGTTTTATAGTGATTGCTAAATATATATGGTCGAAATTTACTTTAATTATTGCGTAATGTAAGCAATTCGCTCAGAAAAAAGAAATCGAATTTAAAATTAAGTAGAGAACTTGAGAGTCAGCAAGAGATTGTTTAAAATTTTGATAAACTTTCCAAATTTTTTAAATACCTTGGTTTCGCTTTGTAACAGCAGTTTTCAATCAGGTATATTGCCTAAAGCGTTAAAGGAAACAAAAATTTGTCCGATTCCAAAGTGTAAAAACCTAAAATCATGTTGTGATTTCAGACAAATTGGAATTTCTCAATTTATAGTAATACTGCTTAAAAATTTATGTGCAATTAAACTAATTGAACATGTAAGTAAGAATGACATGCTGAGTAAAAATCAATTTGAATGTAGAAAAAATCATTCGGCTGAACATGCGTTAATTAATTGATCACATTAAAAAAGAAATTGATTCTAGAAAGTTGCCTATTCGAATCAGTATTGAATTTCCCAGTGTGAATAGGGAAAAACCCCTTTTCAAGTTTCAAAGATTCAAGATTCAAGATTCGAGAAAATTCAAAGATAGGTTTCAAAATCTCAGACTTTTTGTTAAGTGACTATTTTAAAGATAGGTGGCAATTTGTTCAATTTTCTAATTTCATTTTGAGGTCGAAAATTACAGCAAACGTTACTGGTTTTATTCAGGGCAGCGTGTTGGGTCCATTACTAGTGATAGTGAAAATGTGTTGCAATTTGCCAAAATCCAAGTTTTTGTAAACGATACAAATGTAATAGTTATTGGTGAATTTAATAACAAAACAGAATTGACTAACCAAATAAATGAGGAAATGAACCTTGATTTCTGAGAATAATTTAATGATTAAGAAAGAAAAAACAAAAACTATTAGTTTTGGTCGTAATGTTGACAGGGATAGAATTTGCACATTACAAATAGGAATGGCAATCCGATCCGACAATAATCCGATCCGTCGGATTCGGTCGGATTTTTCTCGGATCGGATCGGCTCATTTTTTTATCCGACGGATCGGATTTCGTATCGGATTATAGGGCAATCCGAATCGGATTAACCGGAAAATTGCCTCGGATTACCGGTCGGATTTCGGATTGCTTTTTGTATTTATGTTTTGGCGCAAACCCAAAGATATTCAAGTTTTTTGTTTGTAAAATAACTTTGACCTGTACGCGGATTTTTCATTTATTGTTTTAATTGTCGATTCTCTTGAAAATCATCTTAAGTAATCATGCAAGTTGATCCAGGAGTTTTAATGATGATCGATCACAGTCGGAATTTCGGCATGCAAAAGCTTAGCATTTACTTTCGCCGTACTGTTAAGCATATATCCTTACTTATAAGTTATCCAATTTACTGGTTTATTTTGTTTATACTCGTTTTTTTGGAATTGACTCCCAATTAACCTGAGTATAAAAAAAAACAAAAATATTAAATATATATATTTTGCTGTTTATATTTGCTGCTATATTTTTGCCAAAATATTTTGCTGTTCCATCCGAAGGGGCATTTTCCTGTGAAAAACTTTTATTTATTTAAAATTTAAAATTTAAATTTTAAAAGGTATTTAAGTTAACATTTTTGTTCAGATTTAGGTTTTAGAGCTTGGGTTTAGATTTTTATGTTAAGGCAGTGTTTATATGTTTTTAGGTTTCGCTTCAAGTTTGTGATTTTAAGTTAGGTTTCAACTCAAAGGTTTCAACTCAATTGATTTTTAGACGGAAACTTTAAAAACACTTTCTTTAAACTTTTTCTTGTTGTGAAAGCTTCTTTCGCATTAGCGTTCAGCATGTACTAATTAGTCTACAAAGAAATTTATTTAAAATATGAGTGTAAAAACAAATAAAAAATTTAAAGATTTCTCAAAAATTCAATTTTTGTTTTCCTAACAAAATTTCTTCTTGAAAGTGATAAGAGTGTTTTACTTTATTGCCTGAACTATGAACCATACTTTTTTTTAATTATACAACTACAGTAATCTTTTCTACATTCAAGGTAAAACCTTTGTATTTCTGATTTAGAACTAGTACCTATTGAAATTGAAGCAGAATGTATTATCTCAAGTATTAAACTAGATACGGGATCATCGCAGGTCAAAACAAAAATAAATGAACCAAAAAGAGGACATTGTGCGTTTGAGAAGAAGGTATTTGATTTAAAAAAGTACTTCAAATGTGCTTGGAAACCCCATTTTCCTTTCCTACTAACACAAAAAGCAGAGTTTTTCTATGTTTTTTAAATAGTTCCATTTTTGCTTTAGTTGCAATTGACTTTGTGTTTGGACAGGACGTGCCGCTCCTTTCAAGTATCATTAATTGTTGCAAGTAAAAATTTTATACGTTTTATACACTTTATATTTTGAAAGGTAATTTAAAAAAATTGTATTGTTGTATGTCGTGTTTAGTTTCTAAAAGTTTCTAAAACTTTTTAACTTATGAAACAATTACTGGCAAGCGGAAGACTTACAACAGTTATAAATATATATATTTTAATTCTTTTAGGACGGAAATCAAAAACAAGCAAATTCGTTAACTAAAAAAGATTAATTATTATAAAGTAACCACAACTAGCCTGCCATAGTATAGGATGGTCTTACTTTTCACTTCGGGGTCCTCTTGTCCAATGACACATTAATTGAATCGGCGTCACAAAGGTGAAGAGATTTAATGACAGTTTTATGGGAAATTCTAAATATACATAAAGTTGTTAGGCAATTGCTTGCGTAAGGAAATAGTACGTTTTTTTTACAATAGGGTTATAGCAATCAAATGAATGTTTATTTTTGCTTGTCTGATGACTTCACTTCCCATTATCATTTATGGACGCAGGAGTGACTCCACCAGTTCTAAGGAAGAGACGCTTGAAAAATTCTTTAACAACTATGTAGAATTTCAATCCTTTAAGTTTGAGGACCCTTGCAACTGGGCCCTTGAAGAAAGGAGACTTGAAATTTTACGAGCAGCACGCATTTCGAAGTTTGATGGATTAAGTGAACGGGAAATTTTAACAACGTCGCCATACTTTAAGCCCAACTATCGCCAAATGCAGGGCCCAGGGCACCGCCTACTGCGACTCGACACAGAATTTGATTTGCGACAAATTAGAAGAAAAGTGTCGCTGCCTAGTTCCGTCGTCGCAGGAGGGTGGCAAATGTGTGTTGCCAGAGGGCACAGAATGCTGGAACCTTGAAATAGTAGATAAAAATGCAACCGCGTACTGTGCCACTGGGACCTCCTGCAAATTTGCGACTTGGGAATTGATTGTGCCGGGATGCAGTAGTTCAACATTCAATGATATCCGTAACCAGAGTACTTGTAAAGCACGCGGAAAATCCAAATGGCTCATTGCCGGCTCAAAAAGTTGCATATGAAATTGAATTATGCAAATGTGTGAAAGGAGAAGTTGTCGCGTGGCAGGTTGGAATGAGTTGTAAAAGCAACAATTGGCAACTTGTGGGTAATAATTTTGTAAGTAGCGTTTCCCTTGACTAGCAAATTCTCTACTGCAATTTTGTGAAGAGAAATTTTAAACTGTAAAACTGATTCAAAGAATATTTAAAGGATTACTTTTCATAATTATACTATTTTATGATATAATCAAACATGAAAAGGAAACTGCTGACTACTGCTTATTTTAATTATTAAATTACAATTTCAAGTACTGATTCTAATATATAAACCTAACTTAAAATAAACTGAATAATTATGAAATTGGTTTTTCTAAACAATTTTATAGCAAAAGCGAATTCGGAAAAACTTGAGGTTCTGGTTAACCTAACCTTTAATTTAGGCAACAATGGCCTTCCTATACAAAATAATTTGTATAGGAAGTCGGTGAAAATGTTGCAAATGTTACAATCTAGCTAGAAAACCAGGAAATTAGGAATTACAACATTTTTTTACTTTTATGTTTATTAAACTTTATAAAAAAAAACTAGGTTTCACTCTAATTTTATTATTATATTAATAGATTTTAGATTTTATTCACAAAACATTTGTTGCATTATCATTGAGCGTTTGGTGAGTTTATTGAGAAATTTAGCTTGTATTAGTACAGTCATTTTGTCTTTTTTTTTCATGACGGCCTTACAAAATAGGATTTCAAGATTTGAAGTTTTTAATCGGAAGCCCAAAGTAGTTCTAGTTTTAGTAGTTTTACAAATTTAATCATACAGAACTATAGTTGACCAAGTACTTTGCTAGTTTTACATAACTTTATTCAAAACAAATTGTGAAAAGTTTGTCGCTACCATATTCGCATCATTTTTAAAATTTCCCAATAGGTTTTAACATGGAATATGTTGTCAAACTCTTGCTCTTCGTACAGTAAAAATCCTATTAGAAAAAAATCTGTTGTACTGGTTTGGAAGGCAAACATTTCTGTCGTAGTTCAAAATAGGGTTCAACTTTAATTTCTTCATTTAATTTAATCTTGTACTAGGTGCGGTTCATTGTAATCTAGACTTGAACCCTTCCTCATGGCGATTTCTTTTACGTAGAAAAGCGACATTTACTTTTGGAAGTGTGCTTTGCAGTCGTAAATGCGAGGAACACGACTCATCTGCAAAGAAGATCCTCATTTGCGCTCATTTCTGTGATCGACACGGGATTAAAACTCACCAAAGTTCATTTTTCAAGAAAAATGGTAATTTCAATTTGAAGTATTACACAGAATTTAGCTAATGTTCAGGAATTAGATGTTCATTGCCCCTTAAATAAGTTGTTTTTAAACTAAATCTGTTGTGCATAATAATACAAGTACTAAAAAGTATGCAACCTCAGCGTTTGATCATTGGTGGTTTTGTTCGCGTTAAAAGTATTTCCTTTACACAAGAAACTGTTTTAGTTAATGATGATTATGTTCAAAATAATTGAGGGTAGGCTTATACGTTTAGGACAACGTGGTATTTGAGTAAAATTTGACATATCCAACTTAAAATTAGTTACTTAAAATTTAATGTTAAGCATTTTATAAAATTTGCAGTTTAAAATTTATGTTTATAGCAGCATCGAGTATATTGTCTTTTTTAAGGTGCCTGGAAAATGTGGCGGATTATAGCCGCGTTGGTTTGGGGGATCAAAAATTTCCTTAAAATGCTTGTGCCATTCGTCCTCCAAGATTGAGTTTCCTTGCATAGCTGGCTTTTTCCGGACATACTTTACAGCACGCCAGAACGGTAATGGATTACTAATGTCACATAGCGTAGTCTCCTTGTTTTCCTTAAATGTAACGATCTTGGCATCGCATGCTGCTTGTACGCTGAGTTGGCTGACAAGTAAGTTTGGAGAGCTACTTTTTGCTTTTCTGCCTTATCTTGCGGGATCCTTATCCTTATCCGGCGAAGTAAGCGTACTTTCTTGTGTGTAACGGTAGCACACTCACGATCGAACCACTTATGCAGGGATTTGCACAAATTCACGGAACGCTGGAGGTTAAGTTCTTCGCCAGTGCTCTCAGTACCGCGCTTTGTAGGGCCTCAGCATCGGCTGCAGTGTTGGCATTTGCAAAACACATTCAACTAGTGGATTTGCACATTCCGGTTAAGTGTATACTTCAACTGGTGTGTCTCTTAGGTATGAGGATTTTTAATCTGGGTTTTGGTTGGGACGAAGTGGGATGCCCAAGCCTTAGTCTGTGACAATAGGAAAGTGCGCAGAGTGCGGAAAATCAAGTACTCTCACATTCAGAGATGCGATAAGATCGGAAGCGGCTGATGAGTGCAGCATGTAGTCAAATACACTTGTTCCTGGGTTTGCACTGGTGTTGCTGATGAAGGTGGTTTCTCCTTGGGAGTTGCCCTTTATAGCGCCGTTTCCAATGATCATACCGTGCTCTTCAGCAAGTTTCAGCAAGGACATGCGTTGAGCGTTGACACGAAGGTTTATACTTTTCCGTTCGTTTCCCGTAATTGTGTTTTGTTCACCGGTCCATGCATTTGCGTCACCCATTAGAATGGTATTGGGGATTTTGGCCGCGTATTTTTGTACTTTTTCAAAAATTCTGTTTATTTACAATTACTTATGTTTAGGTAATTGTAATTGGTAGGATTAGATTGAAAGATGCCGTAAAACTTAAAAAAAAGACTTAAAAACATAACCTAACCTAATAGTTGACTAAATAGTCATAAGTCATAATAGTTGACATAAATAGTTGAAATATTTGTCTCAACCAACTCTCGTTTTTTTAACACTTTTTTTTTATTTAAAGAAAATTTTGTAATCACAAGTGTCACACTACAAACGGGATCTTGAAGGATTAAAAACCAAAAGAACTTACAAGGACTCCGCGCGTCGCGATTCCTTCTGATCGAGCTCAAACTTCGTAAACCCAATAAGCCAGTCATAAAACTAATACACTTTTTCGGATTTTTGTCAATGGCCATAAATTTCGAAATTTTTTCAAAAAAACGATTTTGGGGTGACCGGTTCCGGAAATCCTTATGGAGATTAACACGTAATTTTTTAATTTTCACGTGGTCCCCCCTTTCGAAAATCTCAAAATGTCAAGTGTCACTTTTCCTTACATTTCCATTGATATGTGCATCGAAATTTTGATTTCACTCGAGTTTTCGAAATGAACGTCGATATTTCGGTATGTACATCGAAATTTCGATTTCAATTGAGCTTTCAACATGGACGTCGAAATTTCGGAATGTACGTAGAAATTTCAATTTCAATTGAGGGGTCCGACAAGCACATCGAAATTTCGATTTCAATTGAGTTTTCGACATGGACGTCGAAATTTCGGTATGTACATCGAATTTTCGATTTCAATTGAGTTTTCGACATGGACGTCGAAATTTCGGTATGTACATCGAAATTTCGATTTCACTTGAGTTTTCGACATTTACGACAAAATTTTGATATGTACATCAAAATATTGATTTCACTTGAGTTTTTGACCTGCGGGTTGATATTTTGATTTGTACATCGAAATTTCGATTTCACTTAAGTTTTCGACATGGACGTCGAAATTTCGGTATGTACATCGAAATTTCGATTTCAGTTGAGTTTTCGACAAGCACATCGAAATTTCGGTATGTACATTGAAATTTCGATTTCACATAAGTTTTCGACATGGACGTCGAAATTTCGGTATGTACATCGAAATTTCGATTTCAATTGAGTTTTCGACATGGACGTCGAAATTTCGGTATGTACATCGAAATTTCGATTTCAATTGAGTTTTCGACAAGCACATCGAAATTTCGATTTCACTTGAGTTTTTGATCTGCACGTCGAAATTTCGGTATGTACATCGAAATTTGGATTTCACTTGAGTTTTTGACCTGCACGTTGATATTTTGATATGTAAATCGAAATTTCGATATAAGTTTTCGACATGGACGTCGAAATTTTGGAATGTACGTAGAAATTTCAATTTCAATTGAGTTTACGACAAGCACATCGAAATTTTTATTTCAGTTGAGTTTTCGACATGCACATCGAAATTTCAATTTCACTTGAGTTTTTGATCTGCACGTCGAAATTTCGGTATGTACATCGAAATTTGGATTTCACTTGAGTTATCGACATGGACGTCAAAATTTCGGTATGTGCATTGAAAATTCCATTTCTACATCAAAATTTTGAATTTATTTGAGATTTTAGTATTTCCTTCGAAATTTCAATTTTGTTTGACTCCCTGATAGATACAACGAAATTTCGAACGATGCATCAAAAGGTTTTTCAAAAAATTGATGTATATTTGGACTATTGAAAGTCATCCAAATTTTGCTGAACAAATCAAAAAAGTTTCGACGTAAATATTGGAATTGTGACAATCTCATCTAAAACTCATGTGAAGCCCACAGCTCGTAGTATGGGGTTAGGACCCTTGCCCTAACCGGGGTAGGTTCCAAGATCAAATTTTGGCACGAGCAAAAAAAAATAGTGATGGTATGGTAGTGGTGAATGGTGGCCTGGAAAGTTGGGGTCGCAAAGGGTGGGCTTGTGCCGGTAAGCGGAGGACGGTGTTCAACTTCTGCCTAAGCAGAGGCTCTTCGGTGGTCAAGCTCACGTTCACAATTCAGCAGAAAGCCTTTCGCTTCACTCCTCAGAACTTCCCAGTCACCCCCTCCCCCACTCACTCGCACAAAGAATCATGTTGTAAAAACTTATGTAAAATCGAAATTTCGATGTACATATGGAAATTTCGACGTGCATGTCGAAAACTCATGTGAAATCGAAATTTCGATGTACATACCGAAATTTCGATGTGCTTGTCGAAAACTCAAGTGAAATCAAAATTTCGATGTACATACCGAAATTTCGACGTCCATGTCGAAAACTCATGTGAAATCAAAATTTCGATGTGCAAACTCAAGTTTCGATGAAGATATCGAAATTTTGCCGTGCAGGTCGAAAACTCAAGTGAAATCGAAATTTCGATGTACATACCGAAATTTCGACGTCCATGTCGAAAACTTATGTGAAATCGAAATTTCGATGTACATACCGAAATATCGACGTTCATTTCGAAAACTCGAGTGAAATCAAAATTTCGATGCACATATCAATGGAAATGTAAGGAAAAGTGACACTTGACATTTTGAGATTTTCGAAAGGGGGGACCACGTGAAAATTAAAAAATTACGTGTTAATCTCCATAAGGATTTCCGGAACCGGTCACCCCAAAATCGTTTTTTTGAAAAAATTTCGAAATTTATGGCCATTGACAAAAATCGGAAAAAGTGTATTAGTGTTATGACTGGCTTAATGGGTTTACAAAGTTTGAGCTCGATCAGAAGGAATCGCGACGCGCGGTGTACTTGTTAGTCAAAAACCATTCTTCGTGCCCTTCAAAATGAGGTGTTTGAAAAAGGTACTTCAAATTTTCTTGGAAGCCCCATTTTTCTAACCTTTAAATTGTTTCATATACAAGGCCTTTGTAATTGTTCCTATTTATGCTTAAGTCACAATCAATTGAGCGTTAGGATAGGGTATCACGTACTTCACGTTTTTTGAGGTTTCGGTTAGGTTAGGTTTAGGTTTTGTTGCCGTGATTAGGTTACTTTAGTTTTATTTCAGAGGTCTTTATTCTACGCAAATTTTTATCATGCAAAAGAAATTTATTTTAAAGATTGTTTTGCAGATATTTTGATGGAATGATTTTTCTAATTGATTATCTCAGACTCGACTTGGACAACGGTGTGGAAATGGTAGGAAAGCAATTGACATGGAGTAATTGCATTGGGTCCGATTGAGGCCTGAACGGTTTAGATAATGAATAATACCCCTAACATTAGAATACAGCATATGACGGGTTTTGGACTGATCATAAAAATTGGCATAGTTAAACTTGCTTTAAATTTACCGGGCCAACGACGAGCCATTTTGAATATGATGTTAAAATTCCTCTCATTTGCAACTTCTGGAATTTTGGGTATTCGAAAATATGAAGGCCAGAAAATAATTATTAAGTAGCGGAAGCTACTTTAAGGTAACGTAAAGGATCGTTATTTGAGATTGCAGCAGAGCGGAAGGTCAACATGTGAAGGAGGGCGTAGGGAGTTGTTAAGGCAGAACTCATAGATGTTGTCATCAAGCGGTCACAACAGACTATCCGTAACATTCCGCTGTTTTGCGGGCCTAGTCCACATTGGGAGTATACCAACCTGAAGTCAGGTACGGTCGTAGCTTTGGAATGATAACCGCAGGTGACTCTATGCAAATGATGGTAGTCTTCTCAATTCTGACAAAGACTGTTGGAAAACCTATCGGCTAATTTCCATATCCTCTGACTTTGCATAACCTAATCACAAAGGTTAGGGCATATAGTCAGAGGCAAAGCGGGAAACAAATAGCGTAAAGACTTTTTTTTTGTGGCTCATCTGGGAATTTGAACCTCTGTTTGTAATAAAGCTCTTAATCACTAGACCTACAAGGCCAACTATGGTCATTTGCTAGTTGTCATTTTACTTTGGTGCCGGTAAGGTACCAAGGCAGTCTGGTAATTATATGTGAAAAATCTAGTGAAAAATGAGTATCATGGCAACAAAGACAAGTGCGAGAATCGAACCCACAATTGCAGTTTGCACTGGTCGCTGCATGTTTCACAGGATGTCTGTTTTGCCTTTGTTTAGGTCTTACCTGTGTTTAGCCGCTGGTCTTAGCTTTGATCATAAGGCAATATTCATAAACAGCCCACGGCCTGTAGTCCAGGGGGTTAGGACACTTGTCCTAGCTTGGGTGTTCGGGGTTCGATTCCCCGCAAGAGC
>JAQFYP010002278.1:0-13086 GCA_034694865.1 Bilobella braunerae | reverse complement strand
GCTCCTAATCCTTACCATATCCCTACCCTTCCCTTCATGTTGATCATCCGCTCTGCGGGAATGTCAAATAACGCTCCCTTTTTAAAACTTAAAAATTCCTTAACTTGTGGTCTTTCTTATCGTACACAATCAAATTAACGTTTTTTTAACGTTTTTGGCACATAATTCAACTTTTTGGTGAAATGTAAGGAGATGCTTCCTTAAAATAAAATAAATACTTCAACCTGTTTTTTTTAAATTATTATTTGACATTCCCGCAGAAGTAATGGTCAACATGTAAAGGAGAGGGTTGGGATGTGGTAGAGAAGGAGCTCATTTGGCATAAAGCGGCAAAACAGACTATCCGCAACATTCCGCTGTTTTGCGGGTATAGTCCACAAAGAGAAGATACCAACCTGAATTCAGGGTAGTAGGTTTCGCCCGATAACCGCAGGTGACTCTGCAAGTGAGGGCAGTCTTTAGGATTACCTTAACACTATTGGGAAACCTGATCAAAACTTCTATAACCTCTGTCTGTGTAATCTAATCACGCATTAGAGATACGCAAGGTCGGAGGCAAGGTAACCCCTTCAGGACAAAGCCAAAAGCAAATACTTTTTTGTGGCTGATCGGGGGATTTGAACCTCCGTTCTCGTGCTGGCTAGTAGAGAGAGACTGAACCTCTAACCACTAGGCCGACCCCGCCAACTTCAGCGTTGGATAGAGGTAGATGTAAAAATTGAGTGAAGGATATTGGCGTCAATCTGAGAAATTGGACCTCGAGGAGTCCTCGCTACTAATGTATTACACCAAAACCGCATACATTCAATACAATTCGAATTTCTTCTGCGTCGTGCTAATTGCTACACATTTTAAATGTATGATTTATTTTGTAATATGGGTGCGAGACATGCTTTATCTCTCCCCACGTAGGCGTTGACAAGAATTGGAATGTTTTAATTGTACAAATGCTTGTGAGTACTCTTATGACCCCTTCCCCTACTATGTACTAGAATATAATTCAGGGTAGAAAATGCTAGTCATATTAAAACAATCAATACTGCAAGCCGTAATCAAGCGTTACTGCAATAATTCTTATTTAATGTAGTTTTAAATTTTTAATCATAAGACGGCGTAACTTAGGAAGCTTTAATAACATAATCTGAAAAAATAATTACCGGCTACGTAGTACTTATAGGCCACGGCGAAATATTCAGGGCCAAATAGAATGCAATCAGAAGGCATGAGCGGAATCATTTCTGTTTTTCACAGACTTGTATTGTATTGAGCATTGTACCCAGACACGACTACACGACCCAGCAGATATAGTGAAGAACCATAAAATAGTATCTTTTGGAATATTAGGAGCGAATTTTTTGGACTGCCTCATCACCTCTCTCATAGGATATGCATTAGGAATGCAATGTGAGCTGTGGGTTATCCAGGATGGAAGAACTACCTCCAAACGTATCAGCACCCGCAGCAAAGGAAATCATTAAAGGCATTTTGACCATTGTTTTCAATCATCAGGAAAGATTCCCCGAAATGAAAATACTTGATTCCTGATGAAAAATCTCCAAACAGGATTTTAGAAGAGGACATTCCAGAAATTAAATCACTGAAGGCAGCAATTAGAGACCCAAATTTATTGAAAGAAGAATTGCAACAGGCAATTGATATAATTAAATATCCAAACACGACATGCACCATGTTGCTTGCCGAAGGCAAAACGTCAGACTACAGCCCCGTTTGAGTAAGTATATAATTTATAGTCATAAAAAACCACTTTATGAAGAGTACATTAACAACATTTGAACATTGCGTATACCGCCTTGGGGCAAAGGTGCTAATTTAATAATTTAAAAAGAAAACTTAATTTTCCATTTCTGACTTTCTTGGGTTTTGAGTTGAAGTATAGAATTTCAAAAATTACATGATTTGCATGGGATCAAATGTTCCAATTTGATTCCCATTGCAAGCACCCCGCTTTTAAGCATGTAGCGCATTCATATAAATTTAATAAAATTATAAATAACTTCAGCATTAGCATGAAGGAATACAGTTTGGTTTCAAATGGAATTACCGGAGTTTCGCAAGATCATGGTGATGTCAAAATTGAGGCGGCTTGGGTTCTTGGTGAACTAAAGAGATCAGAAACATCGGTACAAGGTCTAAACCGTTTAATGTCTATGGATTATCTCAGTTTTTGGTAAAAAGGAAAGAATGAAATAATAAATGAAAACCATTCGGATACGGGGCCGTGAATTCTGGAGCAATTGTTCATGTCCTGGCAAAAAAGCCATTTGCACTAGAAGCTCACTGCATGGGCATGGTGAACTATATTGTATCATCTAAAAAGGTAGAAGAATACCTTAAGTTGGCAACCGCAATTGACATCAGAACTCGACTTACAACGGCTCAACGCCAAAATATTTTTGTAAAGAAGATGGTGGACTCGGTAACAGATTCCGAGAAGAGGGTAAAACGCGGAGCAACACTAAAGCGTGTGCAAGATTGTATGCCAGCTGACAAACGAAACACCTACGACGCGTACACTGATTATGTAAACATTTAAAATAACCTGTGCATAAAAATTGTGCAGCAACAATTTCGAGTGTACTTGTATTCAACTCAACAGTTACTATTCGATGAAAAAAAAAAAAAAACCATAAGCATAAGTATACAGTCCATACTTTTAATCAAATAATTATTTCCCATCCAACAATCATAACAGTCGAAAATAGTTTTAAAGCCAAAAACTCACTTTTGTAAACACACGTTTGTGTGATCTTAAATGGTACAATAAGGCTGTTGACGGTTATTAACTCTAACTAAAAAAACCTGGAACACCCCTAAAACATTTTGGTATTGGGACCACCGAGACCCATAGAAAATTTATTCTAGTTATTTTAACTCCCATGTACTCGAGTTTGCCTTTGTATTGAAGTGTAATTCAGCTTTGAAATGGCATTCTATTTTTAGAATTAATAAAATAGAATTAAATAATTTATAATTCTTATTTTCTAATGAACTCTGTCTGTAATTTTCATGACTTAAATACAGGAGGGTTAATAACATAAACAATTGTTTCACTTAATCAGTTGCATCTAAAATTAATTTCTCTAGTAATTTTTTGTTGGCTTGGGGCTCATTCAAAATATGTTTTTTATATAAAATTTGAATTCTTTGCTCACATTCTCGTAAAAGTAATGGAATTTTTTGTCTTTTCTATTAGAACGATTAGTACATTTTTGGGAAACAAATTTATTTGCTAACTTTCGTGCAAATTTTTCAACATCAGAATCTATTTGAATCATATCCGTGACCTCTAATCTCATAAGTTGCACTGTTGTGAAATCTTCTAAAGTTACTTCTGCACATTTTTTTGTGTTCGTATTGTTGACTCGGGCTTTTGAACTACATGTTGAAATGATTCATCAAAATGACGAAGCTTCTGCACATCTCCATGAGCTAAGGATTTTCTCTATTTAATCTATTTCAAGTTCAATATGTGAATCATCTAGGATGATTGACTCACGTTTTTCATCGACTAACTTGTTTTCTGGCGATGTAATTGACGTGTATGGGAAATCAACATGAATTTGTTTGTTTATAATAATACCGGCGCATTCAGCTTCAGAATTGATAAATTTAATTTCACGATGTTTTGATTTGTCGATATAGAGCTTGTCTTCTTTGGAATAGGTTCTTTTTTTTGCTTTCTTTTGCTCGAACAAATGTTGAAAGAAGTTACCTCTTTTGACTCCTTTGCTCTTCCGTTTAATCTTTAGAAATGATTATTTTTGTACCTTTAAGCTTATATAGCACTTCCTGAACTTCCAATTTGCCTTCTGCGCTGATGCTGACCAACAGCGGAGCATTTTCATTTTTTCCTAGTCTACAGATTCTTGAAATAATTTTTGGAATAAAAGCAAGTTCAGAAAAATTGAGCTACTAAAACTGAAAACAATAAATTTTCACAAGTACGAAGTTTAGAAATCACAATTTGCATGACCGAAGTGTTTGTCTCTTCTTGTTTACTTGTGCATAGACTAATAAATTTCAAAATTGACTTACTTCTGATCTCAATTTTAACAACGAAGAAAAAACTTTCTTAAAGTTCCACGTTCTTGACATAGAATCTGATTATATGTTTGTTGACAATTAAGAATTAGTGATTCCATTGCTTAATTAAATTAAATTTTGTTCAACTTAAAATTCTGATGGCAATTGACTATTGACTTAAATCACAGAACTTTTCTAACACGACCGTTCTGTTTCACGTTTAACTCACTCTTCTTTTAAGATATTAACGCAAGTCAGTACCAAATCCCTTACGAGTTCCGTACTTTGAATTGTTTGCAGCGAATTAATGCTGTCTACAAAGATTTTATACTCTCGTAAGGTTGGTTTCATTTTAACAATTTAAGGCAGTCCTCTTGCCGGCCAGTTTAACAAAAACGACATCTTTGGGCGTTTGACAGTGTTGTTTTTCTCTCGAAGCTATTAGGAAATTGTTTGTAAACGTTGCCTCAAATTATATATTATATAAATATAAATATATATAAATATATTTTTTTGATTTGCTATTTTGGCAGTTGCTTTTGGCCTTGGCAAAGTGCTTATGCTTAATGGTAAGAAAGGGTGGTATGGGCCTGTGAGTTGACTGGAAAGTGGTGATGAGTTAGACAAAGGAGGTTCTGGGCAATACACGTTGATTTCGCCACCGAGGAACCTCTGCGCAGGCAGATGCAAAACACCACCGGTCGCAGCAAGCTCCACGACACTCCACGACAGCAACCTTCTAGGTTTCCACTCACTGCTACTATATCACTTTTATTTTGCTGCTTCCGGGACTTGAACTCGGCAGTGTCCAAGTTAGGAGAATGCTCCTAACCCCCGGACGGCGGGCCGTGGACAAATTATAATTATAGTCAAATTTTAATACGAAAACATTATATTATCATTAGAAGCAATTAAATATTTAGCTTTAGGCAGCATGTCGGAGAGCTTACTTATGGCAGTTTGCATTAAATTGCACCTACCTACTTTCTCTACCAGTTGTAGCAGGGATGTCAATGAAAATAGAGAATACTTCACGTTGCCCAAACGAATTCCTTATGGATTTGAACAGCCTCTTGGCAGCAGATTCCTTAATTACCTTCACAAGACTATTTATGTTAGTTGTGCTAAAAAACCCGAGTTGTCGACATTCCGATTTTTACAGGTTTGCAAAACCAAACAAGAAGCCACTGAAGAGCACCGGCAATAAATTGACACTGAAACTGCCGTCAACTTGTAAGCGATTTTCCTAACCCTCGCATTGTGAGTTTTGTCCAATTTGTGCAATACTTATTCTTTTTTCTAAAAAAAAACAACTCAGTAGAGTTAAAAAAATTATGTGCAAGCACTTTAGAAACGAGAAGACACTAGCATGATTCCAAAGTTTTAGTTTAGTTTACAGTTGTAGTTGGTTGTGGAAAGCTTCGATACAATATCTACAAGTAATGTCCTCATACTCCCGCTAATTAAAATAAAGTCAAACGATTCTACAAGGGAAGTGCTTTTAAGAGAGATTCATTCTAACAATTCTTTTTATGCATTGAATTTGTTCGAAATGATTACCAACGTTTGCATTGGTTTAAATATTTTGAATATGCTTGTAAGAAAAAGACAGCGTTAAAATCTTATGAGTATTCCTAAGCTGAAAACAATTAAACACTGGCTTTTATTTACGTATATAAATTGCAGTAGTGGTTGGTAATGGGTCTTCCTCGTCAGGCGCATATTTAACCACGTAAAGTCTGGTGAGTTACAACAATAAATGGCCTAATAGTGAGAAATATTTCTACAAACTCGAATATCGTGGGTTCAAACCCTCAATTTTTTAATTTTAATTTTACTCATAGTAAATGCCGGTACACCATTATTGTTAGAATGATTCAGTGAATTTTTTAATTAGCAAATCGTGATTATAATTAAATAATCGTTATTAACACTTATTAATTGTTAACCTTTGAAAATCATGTATTACAAATAATCTGGGGTTAATAAGTATGCTGAACCTAGCTATTTAAAACCTAATACCTTAAAATATATTCTTAATTAGTTAAATGTGATTAATATTTAACAACAATTAAATTTGAAAATTATGTTTGAATATAATAGGGGGCTTCTCGGAACTCTGTACCTGACAATTACAAATATGCAAGGAGAATTTTACGAGATTTCTAATTTGGTAAGTAGTGATTGATTATCAAAACAAAACTGGCTATTATAAACTTTATCCAAGTAAATACGTTTTGTTTTATTTATTATTACTGCAACTAAAATAGATTGCATTTAAATGTCAATGAGCATAAGCTTTTTTGGTAATTTTTACTTGAAACAAGAGATGTTTTTTTTTTCATGTTTTCCTAATCTTGTACGCTAACATGTATTACCACTTGAGAACAGTATAGTGTCAATAGCTTCAGGATGGCTTCTTTCTATGTTAAAAATCTTACTTGTGGCAGTTTGTATTAGAGCGCGCCTACGTGCTTTTCCTTCGATCGCTAAAACCCGATCCTTTTCAGACGTGAGATAGAGTAGGAATTCCCTCACGTAACCCTAGTCAATTCAATTAAATTTTAAGCACATTTACACTATTGTAGGTAATATCTTTTTTGAATCATTTACGGGTGAATTTAAACGAAAAATTTCTTTGTAACGAAGATGCAAAGCTTCAGAACCATCCAAAGCTTTATAGAAAATTTTACGTGTAGATTTACTCATTTCTATACCGCTTTTTTAATACTGCAAATATTATGGCAAAGGCATTGTTTACTCAACTCCAGGCGCTTCTTTTTATCTTACTACTCACAGGCAGAGCAGGAGTTTTTTTTGCTCTTTGACATTCGCATGTCGGCGTGTCGGCGTGCTTCTGCTTGAGAAGCCTCTACTTAGGCAGAGGCTGAACACCACCCTACGCATACCGACCCAAGCTCATCCTACTGACCGCAACTTTCTAATCTTCGACTCACCACTATATCGCCAACTTTTCTCACATTGCTGGAGTGGGCCTTGAATCCTGCATATAAAGGAAAATGACCAAGTTAGGAGAAAGCTCCTAATCCGACCGTGGACTGAGGCAAGGAAATAAATATGGGGCCCCAGCAATACATACTCTTAAGCGCATAAGTATCAACCCTGCAGAGTGATTTGAAGTGGTTCCAGCCGTTCGGTAGTTAAGACTTTAGACAATTTACGCACACTATAATGGTATCTTCTGCACTAGATAAGAACGACAAATCTTCCCACCGTGTTTAAGATATGCGCAAAGCTATCCCACAGACATTAACAAAAGTTTACTTTGAACAAGTTGCAAGGGATTAGCAAATTATATACCAATACTATGTAAAACCAAAACCAATGTATTCAAGGTAACCAGTTAAACACAAAATTTGTATTCTGTAAAACAAAGCGCATGCCTGTTTGCTTTGTAAACAAACCTTTTTTGTCAAAAATTTTTAAACTAGCAATTTGAAGTAAAAAATAATCAATCATCCAAAAATCATCAAACTGACAGAAAAGAAAACTGAAAATTTACGGTGGAAAATGTATTGTAAGAGAATTTCTATTACTAGAACATAACAACTCGATTAGAAATCATAAATTCATCGAATAAAAATATGCAATTTTATAATTATAAAGAAATTTAAGTGGACTAAAGAGGGCTATCTTATCTTGTAAATTGTCTTCGAAATGCAAAGTATCGTATTAAAAGTTGTTGCGAAACAACGTGACCTGACCCGTACTTCGAGCAACATACTTGTTATAAGACTTTTGAAAATTAGTCTCGTAAATAATAGAAAGTTCAGAACAACAACTCATCAATGCATAAGTTTAATGTTTTCGAAACATCTCTGTTCCATGTCCCCTACTTCAGAACAGAAACAAAACAAATGAAAATTCTAATTAATACCAAATGACATGTAATAAATTACTATGCATAGATCACGTACATAATTACACAACTAATAATAATTGTAAGAAAATTGTTTTCGTCTTTCTAAATTAGCATTTACGTTTTTTGTTTAGTATTGTTTATCCTAAAATGTATTTTCTGTTCACTTTTTTCCTGATAAATAACTAAATAATTTCGTTTACACTGTTATAATGTAATTATATTGAAACGTTTTATATTTATTTACATGCTGCTTTTTCTTGGTGAATTCAACGCGTTATCCACTGAAATTGAATTACTTAATGTTTACAATTGTTTAACAATGCATCAACTAAAATATTCCTTTACAAAATAGTCTTCACATTAATAAAACGTGTTTTGTATTATTACGCATTTATTCATAAGTGCTTATTTTGTTAAATTTTCAACCTTTTATATATATATATAAAACTATAATGGTAATCAGTAAAAAACGTTAATAAGCATAAATAAACTCGAGTGAAATATAGAACTGTACAATACATTTCGTTGGGTATCATCATACTTATCCTCAAGGACCTTGAGTTCCTCGAGTCTAGAATAGCTTGCTCAAATGGTTGATTAGCTAGCTGTTATTGGCTAAACATCAGCTAATTTACAATATATATAAATGTAGTTATCATACGTGTGGTGTCAAATGGTTAGGTTCAATGAAATGCGTAAGTAAAAACAATGCCACAAATTTGTTGTTTATAATATTTATTCATCAACTTTGTATAAAAGTACAAGTTGGCATGAGTGAGACAGGGTAAAGGAACCAGCCGCCTAAATTATTCCCAGCGCATGTAGGCCATTGTGGCGCTTTGCGTTGTTGCAGTTGCTAGGAACGCATATGATTCGGCGTTAATTGTATTAATGGCGTTGGCATCCTCTACAGCTTGTTTTGAGTTTTCCTTGACAGTGACATCGGAAGCATTGGACCATGCTACATCAAAGAACTCTTTTTCTGTTTGTCTTTGAGCAGCGAGAGCGTCTACAGGGCACTTGAATTCCCCATCGTTAACCATTGCGTTCATTGTATTTATAAAAGTGTTTTGCAAACTTGTGCCCTCCCCTTCTTTGTAGAAAACAATATAGTACTCTGCAACTTTAAGAAGTTGGTAATGATGTTTCACTTGTTGTTTTCTCTCAACCAACCAGTTGTTTGCAGAAACAAAATCATTAAATCGAGGGATTAGCGGAAGCGTTGGTGCTTGTAAACATGCTTTTGGAAAGGCAGTTACGAGGACAATATCTACAGGATACGTGTCTTCCCACATTCCGTCATCACTCATCCCACTTGGTACGTCGTTGACAATGACCACAAAGTTTCGATCTTCAATTCTGGCAATCCGTTTGAGTTCTTCCATCGCTTCAATAGGGACTTTCATTTGTTGCTTCATTGCTTCGTCCGTTATCTTCCGATAACCAGTTCCGGCAAGGGCGACCCAGAAAACGTCCTATGTTTTACTGCAAGAATTCAGAGTAATTCAATTTTATTTTCTCCATAGTAGT
Source organism: Bilobella braunerae (assembly GCA_034694865.1). Lineage (NCBI taxonomy): Eukaryota > Metazoa > Arthropoda > Collembola > Poduromorpha > Neanuridae > Bilobella > Bilobella braunerae. Next base: position 3,629 of record JAQFYP010002278.1, on the reverse strand, counting down.
TAAAACGTAAAAAATTGCTGATTTTTATATATTATAGGAAGATTATCTTAAAACTGTATCTTACAATGAATCTCCGTCCAATCTCATATTTTCAACGAATTCATCTACATGAACTCCTAGCTCTTTTAATTCAGACAATATCTCTTGACAAACTTTCAAATCGTCCCCATCAGGAGTCACATAGTTTCTGAGCCAAATGACACTTATATTTTTTGGTTTGTAAGATCCCGTTGCCACCATTTCTTGGATAGTAGCAATTATGGAACCTCCGTTGCCACCAACGGCGGCGAACACAAGGATTCTTAAATTTTCATTTGGTATGGCTTTAATTTTTTGTGTTGCTAGTCCTTTAGCTTCTGTTTTGATTCCGCTAAAGGTGGCGAATATTGATTTTCCTTCATTTTGAAGTCGTCGTTCCCATAAAAGAATATTCTCGCCCTTATGGAAGGGATTTCTTGGTATAAGTTCCATTTTTTTGTATACTGCGTTTATTGTTTTGGAAGGAACCCCACCACTGCGAAAGGCGGCCACGGCTGAGAGAAAAGAAAGGAGAAGAATGGTCTTGTAGTTCATGACTTGTCTGCTGAGCACGATGTGAGAATTTAGGATAATAGTAGATAGACTTGAAAACTTGGAGCACAAGACCCTTAGTTACTGAAAAGTAAAATTGTGGGAATGGATATTAGTTTGAAAAATGTTGGAGTATTTATACAAAACTGAAGGAGGCGTTGGCTAGATAGCAAATCTTGGATAGGGTAAAGAGCTGAGAGAAAATTGAAATAATGTAAACGAAATAATTTTTTCATTTTTATTTATTCTAACAGTAAAGCTATATTTGGTGAAGGACACTGCATATGGCGTGATGGGTCCGAATTAATCACTATAACACATTTACACGTATTGTTAGAATAACGTTTTAGTTGAAAACAAAAGTGTAAGTTTACTGAGGTGTGTACTCCAAAACTACTAGTATTTTAATTACATCTCCACCTTCACCAAAGACTTGTTTTTTCGTGGGATGTACATTCTCAAATTATTGTTGTAGTTTGAAAATATTAAAATATATATTCTCCTACCAGACCCATAACATTTTAAATTTTTAGCTCAGGAATTATTCTACAGCCACAAACGCATTTTACCCTTTTCATGAGTTAGGAATTATATCGTGAGCCACTATCAGTTCCATTAATTTTTGTTTGTTCTTTGGAAATTTTACTGAGGATTCGTCATCATGTAGGGAGTATTGTTGTTGGTGGGTTCCGGCCATGGTGGGGAGGCGGGTGGCTGCAATCGATGGGTTGATAAGAAGCCTTGAGGAGTGGAACGGAAGGGCTTTCTGCTACGGGTCGAACGGGCTAGGGCCCTACCACTACTACGCCTTTGGCAATAGATAGGAACAACCGTCTTACGCATACCGACCTTAGTCCACCCTCCGCAACTGCGACTTCAGGTCACACACGCACCCAACTGCCCCACCTCACCTCCAATACCCCATGCGGGCAAGGGAAGTGGGAAAGCTTTCGAAAAAAAACACTTCCATATTGGCGACACCGGGACTCGAACCCGTGTTCACCCATGGCTAGAGCTCAAGGCTCTAACCACAAGGCCTGCAAGGATCGGACAATCAGGTCCACAGAATGATGTGGTAATTAACATTAGGATAATGGTTGACTTTCTTTAGCTAGTAGTAAACATTTTACTGTCTATCCAATATGCCGAATTCTCGAGCAACATTTTTAGGTCTATTAACTTGACAAATTAACTTTATTTTGAATTTTTAAGTTTTAAGACGGTTATCTAGTATTGCAGGATACTACAATACCTTGTAAAGTAAAGAATATCTCCATCCCACCATAGTGTATTATTTCAGTTGAAGAGCTTGCCCGTGGCAGTTTGTATTAAATTTCTCCACCAAAAGTTTCCCCTCCTCCCTATATGAACATAACACTTTTTAATTCTAGCAGTGGTGTTCTTGAAGATTTGGAATGTCTCACGTAGTCATATTCAATTCATTTGGGTCGTAATCTAGCATTCACAGCATCTGCATAGCTCCTAAAATTAATTATAATTATTAATGTATATTAAAAGCTGGTATTTATTTGTCGATTCCTTACGGGATTTAACACGTATTATTAATTATATTAATTAATTAGTTAATTATTTGACTCGTATTCACATGCCTATTTACCTTCCAAATTTTGATGTAATTAATTATTTTGACATGTGCATCGGAATGTTAATGTAATTAAATTTTTTTTTATTCTAAGTCAAAACTTCGATTTCATTTCAGTTTTAGAACCCCAAATCTTAATCTCTGTATGTACATCGAAATACAGTTTTTAGTTGAGTTTTTGATATGTACTTCGAAATTCAATTTTCACTAGAGTATTCGAGGTACACATCGAAGTTTAGCTTTTATTTGAGTTTATGATATGTATATCCAATTTTGATTTCATGAATTTTCGATGTTCATATCGAAATTTTAAATATGTGCATTTGAGCTTCAATTGAATTTGGAATTTCGATTTCTGCATCAAAATTTGGATATGTACAGTGAGATTTTTATTGCTTGCATTACATTCAACCTCCCTGGCCAGACGCTAACCAGGATATTGGAAAAAAAATTGAAAATAAAAATTTTATAATCCTTATCGGATTTTACACGTGAATTTTTCGGTTTTACGTGGCCCACCCTTAATTTTTTTTTTTTTTTAAATTTTTTAAAAATTCATATGCATACAATGTATTCCATTTGCATGGAAACTAGAAAGCCGCGGGCAGAGGTTTGCGCGTATCCAAAAGAAATACACTGGGCCACAAATCCACAAAAATTACATTATGTAAATCAAAGATGGTTGGTTGGTTGGTGGTGAGTAGACATATATCAACATCACCGAGTTTTTCCACGTGTTTTAAGCTAATGGCATTTTGGCTTAAGGGTGAGGAGGGTCGAATCTAACCTAAACTCGAACATCAACGTCGCGGGTTTGAATCCTGCCAGCTTCATGTTTTTTACTTTTTTTTCACAATAATCTTTTTGAAATGGCTGAAAAACTTCGTCCTAATGACTTAGACAATTCCAAAATTGTGATTTTGATTAGTTAATTATGATTAACAATTAGGAATAATTAACTTTGGAATTTTAGTTTTACATGGGGGTTCTTACGTATGCTGAACCTATATGACCTCCAATTGGTTCACAAGTCGATTCCTAATTAGATAATTATGATCAACAATTAACAATAATTAACTCTTGGAAATTGAGTTTTACATGTTAATGGGAATTTGTAAGTATGCCCAATTTATGCATAATATTCAAATAGCTCAAATAGAATTCCCAAATACTTAGTATCAATTGTTACAACCTTATTAATAATTAGTAAAATTAGGTTTTGGAAATTTAGTTTCATTTGGAATTGGGGGTTCTCTTGTACGCTGAACATAACATTTAAAACTTAAAAACTGATAAGTTAAATCAAATAATCAAAATATCCAAAGTATCGAGAAGTGGCAGCAATACACAAGAAGTTATGGAATCTAATTTAATTAACTATAGCCCAAGACGCGTAGTCCGCGGGGCTAGGACCCTTGTCCTAGCTTGGGTAGGTGCCGAGATCGAATCTCGGCAG
>JAQFYP010002277.1:0-13091 GCA_034694865.1 Bilobella braunerae | reverse complement strand
CAATATATAAACTGAAAACGCCAAATCCAAGTATTTGAAAGAAACTAAATGTAACGTAAAATGCTTAAACCCGAAATCAATTGCTTGAAAAGTGTGAAAAAAATTACTCTAGATTACAATCAAGTTCACTTAATTAAAGTTAGTTAAATATTCGGTCCATCAACTTTAATAACAATTTTAATTGCTGAGACGTCTGACTCGTCTTCAAAAATTGAACCTGATTTGTTCCTACTCAATTGTTGACTGAAACAGCGTAGTACTCGACACTGAAATACAAGATCCAGCCCTGGACGCTGGTCGCGGTGATTTGGAGCGCATCCAACTTTCGCTTGACAATTGCAATTCGATGTTTCAATTGATTTGCCTTTAACTTTAATTGCAATTAACTTCTGCTCCTTGTAATTGTCAATTAGCTTTTGATAGGTTTGAGCAGAATTGGTAATTTTAGCGTAGAGAGCGCTGTCTCGCCCACTGTTGGAAGTGTGTGGATCTTCCAGTTCTTCTTCAAGCTCAGCTAACTCCAGTGTGTCGAGAACGTGTCTGGAATATTAATTGGACTAATTAGTTAATTGTAATTAAGTTAATTGTAATTAAAATTAATTATCCTTTACTTTTGGTGACACAAAGCTCCATTAGAATCCTTTAAGTAGGCTCTTTTGTCGTTTTCCATGAGGTGAAGCTGTCGAGCCTGTCTCGCGCACTGTTGGAAGTGTGCAAATTCTCCAGTTCTGCTTCAAGTGCAACTTTTTCCAACTCGAGCGTCTCCAGAATTTGCATGGAAGTTTAATTGAAACAATTTAGTTAATTGTAAAATTAAGTTAACTATAATTAAAGGTAATTATCCCTTACTTTTTATGGCTCAAAGCTCCATTTGACTCCTTTAAGTATGCTCTCTTGTCGTTTTCTATGAGGCGAAACTGCCGCGCCAATTTTTTGAATTCATCCGGAGCTAACAGCTCAAAATCGTCTTCCGTTTCGTTTCCTACGATACGATGCTTAGAATGCAAAAGTAAAGAAAATCTATTCTAAAAAACTTTCACCAGGCATTGGCGTGCGTTAAGCCGAAAAAAATTACAGAGCCTTTTTAAAGTTGCTGGAAACAAGTGTTTTACGATATACAGTTTTTAAAAAAGTCTTATTATTCTTTGCACAATAATATCCTTCCCTTTTCGCGAGTCAGTTTTTTTTTTTTTTTGACAAAGTTTCGAATTTTGAATGACAATTTCCAGTTTTTTCCAACGCGATTACACCTCTGAAGCTCTTTGTATCTCTCCCTATTGTGAAAACAATTCTGAAAACTAACAAAAAAAAAACAATTTTCAATATTTTGAATGCATTTTGAACAAATTTTTTGATTAACTGATTTTTAACAATATCAGGTCAACGATGAAGAAAATTAGATTTAAATGACTTGTTGGCCAATCAAAACTTCTATACCAAAAATATTACAAATTCATTTTCTAAAGAAGATTGTATGGCGTCAAACTAGTGGAAACGATTGGAAGCTGAAAAGTTAATTGTTTGAAAAATTTAGAACAAGTATTTTCACTCAGTTTAGTTTTAGTTTTTTTAAATTTTTGTTTTTTTAGAATAAATGGATGCTTATTTAATTTGTATTTTTATTTTTGATTTGAATTTGTGTTTGAACTGGATTTCTAACTCAAATTGACAAAATACAATAAAAAAAACTTCATTTTTTCTATAATTCAAACCATTTTTTGATGCTGCATCAGATTTAGTTTTAATTTTTGTTTGGATTATTATTTCTATTATTCCGATTCTATTGTTATTTGCAAGCTGATAATTTTACGTGACTATTAACTTTAAAATTTTGAAAACTCATTTAATAAAATACTAAGGGTATCTGAAGGGCACTTACAAAATACAAGAGTCTTCCAAGTTTTATGAATAAATCATTTTCTAAAAGTAGAAGAGGCCAACATGGGTAATTTTGTGTTAGTAATTAATTAGCTAATTATTATAAAACCTTTTCAGCAATATTCAGAATTGTAATTTTTTCTTTACATAGAAACCGCATTTTTAAAAAGTAGTAGAGAAGCATTCAAATGAGTTTTACACGCTGACATGGCTTGTTTAGCTATTTTAAAATTCAAAACAAATCCATATTAGTCGCTAAACATGCAATCTTACATCCATAATTTCTCACCCAACATGTGTAGTACGAATTTAATCAGGAGATTTTAGCATAATTTTTCATATGACGTTAAAATCCCTCAGGATGAAATCTCTCTTTTCAAAAACTGCTTCAAAACTCAAATATGTTTCAAAATATGTTTTCTACAAATTCCAAAAAAAAAACGTTAAAAAAAACTTTGACAAGAAGACAAAGCGTTTTTTTTATTAAGATACTATACTCGCTAACAGCTAACCATGTGCAGAGCGTTTCAAAATTGTACCTACAAAATTACCACCACTTTACAACATAACATGTTCAATATATGTTATCACGCACGTATTCAACGCAACGAATGTACCTGAATAACACTTCATGAACGCCAGTTGTAGTTCCCGTGGCGTGACCCTTGACCCTTCACGTTTGTTCAGATTTTCTAAAATCGATGAGATTTTAGAAAATATTTCTAGAACACTTCGAGTCAAGCCAAAAGCATCAAGTAAGCCCTATACCTATAGCCTATGCCCTATAGTGCAAATCCTTGCATAATTTGTTCTGAACATTGATTTAAAAAATGAGTCATGATTTTCTAAAATCACCACGTAGTATCGGCGCCGCACAAAAATGTTTCTAACAAACGCTCAAAATAAAGATGAATTATAGCTTCCTAAAATTGTCTTGGCTTCAATTTTTTTTGAAGAAAACGCGCTAACATGACGTGGAGGGAGAGCGTTGAGAACATTGTTGGCGCGAGGAATCAGCGATTCTCAAAACCATCAATCCTCAATTCAGCGCCAAAACCTACACAAGAAACGCTGGAACAAAACACTGAATCCCATTCAACTAATCGATGGAACACCTATTCGTTGCAAAGACAAATTGTGGAAGTACTGGAATTGGAAATTGGTTTTGAGCAAGTTGTAGCTGGAAGACGCTGAAACCTATACGACTGCCTCGCAAAGAACACAATAGGCAGAGCAAAATAAAATCGCTGGTTGCACAATTGTACAGAACCTTTTTAAATAACCCTAATCCCATTCCACACCGCGAGCAATTGAACTTATTTTGTTGTTAACCAAAACGAACCAAAAACGATATTCAGCCCTGGACGCTGAAAGCGGTGATTTGAAGCGCATACGCAATAAGTGCAATTCCATTGCGCTTGAAATTCTTCCGTTCGTTGAATTTGAATACTCAAATTTCCGCTTTTCAAAAATTTCCTCGCTCCCCAGTGATGTTCAACCACAAATAGTTTTCTGAAGAAATTCCCTCATTCGAACCTGAGATTATAGAGTTTTGGAAATTTAAAATTTGGAACATATTTTAAAATGCCAAAAATTTGAAAGTAGATTTTTTTTTAAATTTGAGATGCGTTTATCTAAAAGTTGCACAAATTTGTCTATGGTTGAAGTGATGTCAAATAAATTTGAAGCGGAAATCAGAACATGCTTTATGTCCTCTTCAACTGCAGCTAAATTGCAATATACTACTTTCAAAATTTTCAGTAATTTTCTCAACACTGTTCTGAAAAATATGTTTCGAAATTTCGAAACAAAAAAAATTATACAAAACTATTTAAAAAAAAAACAAGAACAAGCGAAGAAACTTCCGACGACTTGACAACTACTTTCTAAACCCCTCTCGAGTTCCAAAATTAAACTTTTTAAATGGCGTGAAAGTATTGTAATAAAAACAGAAGTGAACTAAATTATTCAAAACGTTTTCTTTGTTTTCTTTGAAACCTTCAAAAAAAACTCTCCGTAAAAATTATCTAAGTTACCAGAAGCGAAAGTATGTTTTTTTTAAATTTAAAAATATCATTGAAATATTTTGACAAATTGAAATTGCAATTCAGTCCTTCAGTTTGGTTTATTTCGTTTTCCATGAGGCGAAGCTGCTGAGAAAATATGTTGCGTGATGAAAAATTCATCGCTTGAACCACCCATTTTTAGATTTTAAAAAGTTTGAATTTTAAATTCAGTTTTGATTACATATGTTTTTAAACTTTAAAAGTTCGCGATTGTTCAATTGTAATCTGTTCAATCGCTTTGTGCGAGCTGTGCTTTGTTGAAAATTTTGTGCGGTGGAATTTAAGTAGTTAAAAGTAAAGGTATCTTTCTCCAAAAAATTGTACCGCGCGTATGAAACAAAAAATATTGTCCCTTTTTTAAGTAGCCGGAGACGAGCTTGAAAAACGAAGTAGTTTTTCAGTTTTATTTAGTTTGAAAAATATACCTTGGACTAATTACTTTTTTTAAAAGGTTTTTTTTAAATAAAAAAAAACACTTTAAATAAAAATAACGTTTTTTCAAGTTTTTTCTTTTCAAAAAAGTTACTAGTCATCTTTAAAAAACTCCCAAGCGAAGCGCTGTCAGATCGCTTTCAAAAGTTAGAGAAATAAAAAAAATGAAAAAATCAACGATCCGTATCTTTTCGCGTTTAACTGGAGCTGGAGCAACGTATTTCCAGGATACTTGGCGCCAGGAAGTTCCTGGAAGATGTACCCGACACTTCCAGCAATTATTTCATCTCCATCCATGACATAATATCGCGTTTCAATTTCATACATAAAACGCGGGAGACTTACAGTAAGCGCATTTCAGAAACGAAAAGACAAGATGGAGGAGCTGGAACGCAACCTTGAGAAATCTAAGCTTGTGAGAATGAGATTTTGAGATTTAACAAGCATTTTTAAAATGCTGTGTTTCTAAATGCTAATTTTTTTGACTTGACAACAACTTGACGCATTGTCCAAAATCTTATAGTGACACGGTTTTCTAAAAAAAAAGTAGTTAAAATTTAAACAAATAGTTAACTAATTAGTAAGTTACAGTCGAAATTAACTAATTTGCGAACAATTAAACTTGTTTAAACGCTGAAAAATGAGATCCAGCCCTGGAGGTTGGTCGCGGTGATCGCAGGTCCATTTCAATTTTTCAATGATGTTCAGATACAAAATGAAGTTTTCTGAGGAAAATCTCTCATTCGGACATGAAATTCGGACATGAGTTTACGAAATTTCCAATTTTGAACATATTCTAAAATGCAAAAAAATTAAAGTTGAATTTTTTTTAATTAGAGAAAGAGTTGCATTTGTCTGAAAGTTTAAAATTTGAGCTTTATGTATGGGTGAATTCAAGTGATGTCAAGTGAGTTCAAGCGAAAGTATGATTTCAAATTTTTTTTTAAATGTCATCGAAGTAATTTGACAAAGTATTTTTATTTTAAATTTTGAAATTGTTGGAGTTTTTTTTAAATAGTTCCGAGTTTCGTTGAATTTTAGGGATTTATGGAATTTCTAACAGCTCCGCTTCATTTCCTCCCTTTCCTTTACGTGACCCTGATTGTTTTTCAAATTAAAATAAAATATGAATTTTTTAGAAATAAATTTAAAAAATGGTTGAAGTTTAAAAAAAAAGTTGTTTTTACTGGATAAAAACAATTGATATTTACTCTTTACTTTAAACTTGCACAAAAGCGGGAACTTAAGTAGTACATTGTTCAAACATAAATTCCTATATGATGCTTTAATGGTAAAAGTAAATAAAGTCATTTTAACTTTCACCAGGCAGGTTAACAATGTGTTAATAAAAAAATACATAGCGTTTTTTAAGTAGTTGGGACTCGGGAGTTTTAGCTCTGCCATACTTTTGAAACTTACTGTCTTTCTCAGCATTTTGGAAACGATTCTGAAAACTTTGAAAACCAATTTTAAAATTGTTGAATTCGTATTCAGTATTTCAAAAATCATTTTCAAAAGAAACAGCTAGATTAAGCATAATTGGTCTTTCGTCTAATTACAATTAATTATAATTAATTAATTAAGCTCAGGTTTGGGGCCTATCATTACCGTATAATTGACTGTCGTCATTGACAACTAGAACAAAAAAGGAAAGTGACCAATTGCAAGCGAAATTGGACGCTGAAAAAGGCAGGTTGAAAAGGGGCAAAGAGAAAAATTGCTTGAATAACTTGAAAAGCGAAAACGATTTTTCAAATTTTCGCTTTGATTGAAAAATACTTTCAGGGGTAGCAGGTCAATTCCGAGAAAACAAAAACCGAGAATGCAAAGACCGAGAAGTCATAACCGAGAAAAAAAATACCGAGACGGACAAATACCGAGAACTACAAATACCGGGAAAACAAAAACCGAGAAAACTAAAACCGAGAACGACAAATACTAGGAACTACAAACACAGAGAAAACAAAAACCGATAATGCAAAGACCGAGAACTTGCTAATTAAAAATGTAAAGTTAAATGCGTTTATTATTCAACTTTGTTTGGCAGTTTTAGGTTAGGTGTTGGTTTTTAAACACTGTCTGTCTAGTGTAAAAAGGCTTGATAAATGTTAACTGTTAACGATTTTTGCTCGATTAATTCAAAGGGTATAAAATTTTGAATATATTAGTTCTCGGTTTTGGGTTTCTCGGTTTTTGTCGCTCGGTTTTAGTTTTCTCGGTTTTTGTTTTCTCGGTATTTGTAGTTTTCCGTATTTGTCGTTCTCGGTATTTTTTTTCTCGGTTATGACTTCTCGGTCTTTGCATTCTCGGTCTTTGTTTTCTCGGCATTGACATGGAACCGTGGTAGCACATGTGCCACTCACTTTCTCGCGAAGCTTTGCATAGAGAATGGATTCAGCACTTGGCTCCTTGTCCAATACTTCACAGTGACATGGTTTTCTGAAATGAAATTAACATTCAAATTTAACCAAATAGTTAATTAATTAGTAATTAATTACCGCAATGAACTAATTAACGATTAAACTTGTTTTTTTATACTCAATTGTGGACTGAAACAGCGTAAGACTCCACGCTGAAAACCGAAATCAAGCCCTTGACACTGGACGTGATTTGCAGCGCATGGGAAAATTGCTTTTCGAATTTAAGATTTGCACATACGTAAAAGTTTTAAAATTTGAGCGTGGCCGCTAGTTGAAGGAAAGTGTCACCTTAGGTACAAAAATCTTTCACCTTTGAAACGGGAAACTGTCAGTGTCAGCGTAGGTACAGGTAGTTATTTGCATACAACCATCCGCAAACCACGTGATAAGGTGACAGGCTTCTTTCACCTAAGAATACTATTTTTCGGTCCCCAAGACCGGAGAGACGGAGGGACCGATTTATTACAAATTTGCCCAAGAAAACAAACTCTCAAACTTTATTATCTTTAAGATTTCATAAGCAAACCCACTTATCAAACTTCAATTTGTCAAAATTTCATTTTTCAAAAAAATCGATGTAAACAGTGACAGTTTTCAACTTTAATTAAGAAGAGCAATAACAAACTAAAATAGACAGTTTAATGTAATAATATATGTGTGTAAATCTAAGATCTTATTAAAACAAATTTAAATACCTCCAACATGACTTTTTCTAGGCCTTTTGAAAAAAAATATTATAATATAAGAATATATATATTAAATGAAAAAATCGGCGTGACCTCAGGGCTGTTGAGTTTTGGAGATTGTGTGTTTGAAATGGGAATTGCTAGCGCTTGCTCAAGGCGCTGCAATTTCCCTGGATTGGAAGAGAATGATGAGGCGCTAACCCAAGGTACCGCGGGGGTAGTTGAGTGTGTGGAGAGTAATGTGGATGGATGCGTGGTGGTATGATGCGGAGTAGAGGGGCTGGTAAGGCCAATACAACGATTTCACGGTGCAACTGAACGTTTGTTTTCTTCAAGTCAAAATAAAGTTTATTTTGTAAATGGCGTTAGAGTAGTGAAAAAAAAAGGAAATGAATTAATCAAAACCATATTTTTTTTTCGTAAAAACACCTTTTAAATAAGGCTCTGTACAAATCACAATTTAACTTACCAAGAGCAAAAGAATGATTTTGTTCTTAGTTTGATTTCTATCTAGATTTTCACAAGTAGAACGTCGAATCCTGTCGCGAAGATCCCCAACATTGCATTGAAGGGCTTCCAGCTTCTGATCACAAAATCTACATAATTAACCTTTGACCTCAACCGTAACCTAAGTTAATTAATTTTTCGTGACCTTTGACCTTTCACGTACTTGTTGAGTTCATTGATGTACAGAAATTGCTGAACGTTACACATACATTCGTCGACTAGTTCGGAGAGTTTTGGCGAAGCGTCTGTGAGCAGCTTGTCTAACATCCGTCCTCATTTTTAGTGCTCATGAAATCGAGTAGTGTTGAAGTAGAATAATTCTCGCTAATTTGCTCATTTCCATCAAATTCAGCGTCTTTGCTTTTTCAATTCTCTCCAAAATGGTCAAAACGTGTTCCCAACTGCTTTTTCTCTAAAATATTGAAAAATTTAGAAAATCCTCCTGTTCTGCTTTTTCCAACTGCACCCTCTCCGGAACATGTCTGGAAGTTTAATGGGAGTTAATTGTAAAATTAAGTTAACTATAATTAAAGTTAAACAAAACATTTTTTTGGTGACTTAAAAGCTCCATTTGACTCTTTTATGTAGGCTCTCTTGTCGTTTTATATGAGCTGTCGAGACAATTTGTTGAATTCATCGCAAGCCAACATCTCAAAACTGTCTTCCGTTTCGTTTCCTCCTTCCGCTTTACGTGTGCCTCCCATTTTTTAAATTTTAAAAAAGTTTTGATTTACAATAGTTTTTTTAGAACAAGATTTAGAACTTCAGTCTGAACTACACAATGGCTAATTTAAATCTGTTTGAACGCTATGAGGGAGCTGCGCTTTGTTGAAATTTTTGTGTAGTTGAATTTAAGTGAAACTCCGATACGATGCTTAGATTACAAAAGTAAAGAAAATCAACTCTCAATACTTTCACTTGGCATTGGCATGTGTTAAACCGAAAAAAATACAGAGCCTTATTTAAGTTGCTGGAAACAAGAGTATTACAATAAATAGCTTTTTAAATAGTGTTGTTATTCTTTCCTGAATAATATTCTTTCCATTATGGCAGTCAGTTTTTTAATTTTGACAAAATATGAATTTGAAATGATATTTTCTAGTTTTCTTCCTCGGCCACACTTCTGAAACATTATGTATCACTCCCGATTCTAAAAAAACAATTCTGAAAACTAACAAAAAACATTTTTCATAATACCTAATTCATAACAAAATTTAACTCCATGCTAAACCATACGAGAACTTAGAAATGCAATTTTGAAAAAAGTTGAGCAAAAATTTATTTTGCAGCATCCTATACAGATATGTAACGCAATCAAAAACCTCACGCGCGATAATACCGGTACTTTATTTTCGAAAGAGGGTTGTAGGGCGTCAATCAAACTAATCTTGAAAATTATGAAAGTTGAAATTTTTTTTTTTTTAAATCAAGTACTCAAATTAAATAATTGCATGAATTCTCTATGCAACTTCATGTTAGTGCTTCACACTTAACTTTTAATTTATGTGAATTATTTTGAATTGAACAATTTGCATTTTTAGAAATTATCTAAAACATATTATTTGGAAAATTTATTAAATTTTGTTAACAAAGTTCACTTCAAAAAAATAATATTAACTTAAATTTAAACTTAATTTTTGACAATTGCATTTAAAATAACCAAATCCAACCTAACACGCAAACTTTGCAGTAGCCGACCTACCGTGTAGGAGTAGTACATGACTGTTTTCGATTAAAGTCTTAACTGGTGTACAGTTTTAGCGTAACAAAATAAAAACTACACAGAAAACAGTCGTTGAAGAATCAAGTCATTGAGCTATAATGGCCTGTCCAGTACTGAGAACGAGACGCCGGAGGTCATTGACATTTTTATGCAAAAGGTCACTGATCATGAGTAAAGGTCAAACTACCCAACCATTTATTCCACACTGTAAATGGTAAATCTATGGGTATAGTCTGATGAAATATATTTTAATAAAATGTATTAGCGCAGCGTATAACTCTGCAAAGAGTGTATGAGCCTTATTTTGTTATTTTAAGCTGCTAAAATTTGTTTAAGCAAACAAACAACAACGCAGTGTTGGATTGTTTAAAATGTTTTTTTTGGAAAAAGTTTATGTATATGTAAGGTTTCAGAAAATGCTTTATGTATATGTGTTCAGAATCTTATCCATGAATATCTTAGAGGGTTAGGTTTAGTTTTAAGTTGAGGTTTTGTTATAATTTTTTTTTAGGCCGATCCCTGTTTTTCGCATACCGGCTCAAACCCACCCTCCACAACCGCAAGTGTCGAGGATTCTACTCACCACTACCACACCACTCACTTTTTTTTGTGTGCGGCTGCCGAGATTCGATCTCGGCACCTACCCAAGCTAGGACAAGGGTCCTTCCCCTCGGACTACGAGTCGTAGGCATATTTTGTTATAATAATATCTTGTATAATGACATTTAAAAGTATATATAATCAGTTTTAAAATTTTCTAAAAATTCCTGTTTCACGTTTCAATCAAGATGAAGTATCACAGCAACATGCTTTAGTGGCTGAATTAGCAAAAAGTGTTGTGTTGTTTGTACATTTTTTAAATTTAGACCATGAGCTTTTTTAAATTTAAAATAGAACACTAATATTTTTAAATCACAACATATTTCTGATTGTTAACTACAGTGCCAATTAGTATTTTAGGAAAATATATTCAGTAAAAAATTTCCAATGCAGTTACATGGTTTTTACGCTGAAATTTGTGTGATTGGAAATGGATTGTTTTAAAAATTTAGAACGTTATGTTATTATGTTATGTTATGTTATTAACGAAATTTGTGTTTTCAAACTCAGTTTATTGAAATGATTGCTTTCTTAAATTAAATTGTTGTTTAGTTGTTTGAACTGGATTTTTGACTCAAATTGACAAAAATGCAATGAAAAAACCTCACTTTTTCCATGATTCCAATTTTTTTGTCCTTTTGGATGCTATATCAATATCAGATTCACATTGTATTTTTTGTTTGGATGATCATTTCCATCTTACGAATTATATTGCTATTTAGAAACTGATAATTTTAAATGACAATTAACCTTTCAAAATCGAAATTTTAAAAAATCCTTTAACAAAATAATAAAGGTAACTTATGGGCGAATAATAAGTGTGCATCATAGGCACTTACAAATTACACTGACATGGGGTTCCCGCGTCGTGATCGCGTCCTATTGGCTCGAAATCAAAAATATAGATTCAACTAGTTCTAAAACTAACCCCTTATCTCGCTTTTTACTCCATGGCCATAAACTTTTTCAAAATTTCGAAAATTTGATTTATCATCCCAAAATCCTTAAGAAAAATACCCTGTAAATTTTGAGTTTTCACGTGGTCCCCCCTCTGGAACTTTCTATAATGCATTCAATAGTCCTATGAATGAGTTTCCTTACCACACTATTTGTAAAATTATAATCCTCACAACACTCGAACTACAAAAACCAACATACGCAAAAAGAACTGTTACAAAATTGCAAAATACAATTACAAAATGCATTTGTATGTTTAATTTATATTTCCGTTTATTTTTTGCATTTTGTAATCGTATTTTACAAATTCCAAAGGGGGGACCACGTGAAAACTCAAAATTTACGGGCTATTTCTCTTAAGGATTTTGGAAGGATAAATCGAATTTTCGAAATTTTGAAAAAGTTTATAGCCATGAAGTAAAAGCGAGATAATGAGTTAGTTTTAGAACTAGTTGAATCTATATTTTTGATTTCGAGCCAATAGGACGCGATCACGACGCGGGGACCCCTCGTGAGAGTCTTCCAAATTTTACAAACAAAAATCTTATTTTCTAAAAGTAGGAGAGGCCATGGTTAATTTTGTGTTATTAGTTAACTAGCTAATTATTCCAAATTTCGCTTTAAATTACAAAACTCGAACGATTCATTCCTTCGAAATTTGTTTTTATTTTAGACATTTTGCTCGAGTGCCACTGTATTATTTGCTTGAAATCTTAAAAACTCTTGTGCAGAGCGTTTTTAAGTAGCATAATTATTAGCCTGACCACAAATCCCAAAACATTCACGTTGTTCTCTGATTATGCAACTGTAAATACTTTCAATAGGAAAAGTTTATACTGACTTAAAACAATTAAGCTTCAACGGTTAATTACCATTAAGACAATTATCTAGTTAAGTAATTAAAATGAAATAATAATTAAGATGAATATACATAATTAGTTTATTCTCTAATTACTATACTTTAACTACTTTGTTGTTCAATTACTTAAGATTAAGTTCATTATGCAATTACATATGGAAACTAAGTCAGTTCTGCTTGCAACGGACAACTGAGGAATGTTGAAACAATCATATAAATAAAACCAAGGCCGCTAAATACACAAGTTTCACTATAAGGTCCTAACACTCCCTATCTCGCCCATTGAAACTTTTTTTTAATTTATATAGGACCGTTTTCTAAAATCGCAGCAAAGCTAGTTTCCGTATTGATTTTATTTTATATTTTAAAAAATTGAGAAAGAGGTTCAACTATTTTTTCGCTTTATTTGCAGAAAAATCCCAAAATTAATCAGTATTTTTATATGTTTAGCAAGGTGAGTAGTTGACCAAGGAGCTCTGATCCCTCCTCCCTTGGATGATTTTTCAGATTTTTCGCCAAAACTGACTTCAAAAATTGCGTTCCGTGCAGATTATTTCAGAATATATTGCATATCTTGGCCCGATTCCTCTTTTGCGGAGATTTCAGTAAAATTAATTACGAGGAATTAGCAAAACATCTTTATCATTTTTGTTCCAAAATCGTAATGGATGGTTTGTTTCCAATTTGCTGTAAGCCCTCTAATGAACGTTCCCGTCAATTGTGTACTGTGGATTTATCGACATTTCGTCGAAACCAATAACGCAGTAAGCGGTAGATTTTGCTATTATGTTGCATAGAAAGGTTTCGCAATTTTTTTTTCTCTTTGTTCTTTGACATTTCCACTAAGGGTTCGTCAAGATGTGTGGGTACTGTGGGTACTGTGGGTTTCCGGTCATGGTGGGGAGGCGGTGGCTGTCAATCGAGGGGTTGGTAAGAAGCCTTGAGGAGTGGAACGGAAGGGCT
>JAQFYP010002276.1:0-13097 GCA_034694865.1 Bilobella braunerae | reverse complement strand
CACTCGCACACAGAATCATATGTTCAGCATATGTTGACCAGGCCTTAGGCGAATGTCAATTAGCATCAAAAAAAAAATAATAATGCTCATGCCTCATATGATGCCTCATATTAAGTTTTCGACAATTAGTTGTAATTTTTTTAAGTTTGTTTAACTATAAACTGAATTAAGTAGTGCAAATAAAATCATTTCGCCCAGAGTGACGTCATTTCCAAAAAATATTTCCCCTAACCAGAAGGCCCTACCTTATATATTCTATTTACCTTGATAAAAAGGATGGAAACATTTATGTTTTGTTTTATTTGTAATTATTTATGAGGATTGGTATTAATGATTTTAGGTCGATATTTCTAAGTAATTTTTGGAGTTATTTTCGCAGCAAACAATCAAAATTGGTCAATATTTTGCTAGCAAGACAAGTGTAAAATGTTGTGAATGCAATTAACTTCTAGCAGATCTTCATAAAAAAAATCAGATGAATACGAGCAAGTTTGCTTGTCCTGCACCACTCGGAAAATCTTTAAATTCCTGGCATATGTGTACTCATCCTTGAACAACAACTTTCGACTTAAAATAATAAAATATTAAGCCAAACAAGCCCATTCTAGTACAAAAGTACGTTTAATGGACGTCTATTGCAAATTATATCATTTGAATTCGTGTCTATTGGCTGAACAACTCACTTCTACATAATCCGCAACAAACACATGTAACAAAGTAGCGAATTGTTACTAATACAAATACTCTAGCAAACGCTGTTAATTTTTGTTTGTTTAAAAACTTTGTTTTAAATAAAGCTAGAAAAACTTGTCTTTAAGCTACTAGCTTTGTACATTTTCATTGAATACTTGGGCGAATTGAATTATCTTATAAGGTAATTACGATAATTAAGATAATGTTGGATTACTTTTACTTACTCCAACTTATACGAGTTATCTTATAAGTTGGAGAGCATTGTCCTGTAACTGATTTCTAAAAACAAAATCTCGAACAACACGATTCTTCGGTTTAGGGGTCATGAAATGGGGGTCAAGGGTCATCTGGGTCATTAAGACTATAATAACTTTTGAAGACAAATCTAGCAAGAATCCGAAATTCTCCCGAAAACAGCTAACAACAATCTTTTTGAGAGTTATGGCGCAATCAGACAGACAGACATACATACAAAGTGTTCCCATAAAGTAGCTTAATAAAACAGTTGAAAATTAAAGCATAGAAAGCTAAAAAGGGCTCTCCTAAATGAGAGCAGACTGGTTTGGCTAGTCCTCACCTACTTATGGAAAGAAAAAACAATTGTTTGAAATAGAGAAAAAATATTAAAGCGAGTTGGGCTTGAATCCCGGTCGCTTGAGTTCTTAGCTACACGTCTTCCCTAATAGGCAACAGCAGTGAATCTGAGGTTGAAAAAAGCGAGTGGTAGGGCCCCTTTTTCATGCACTCACCTACCGGATTTTATATATAAGAATTGTTAAAAATTTTAGTCGGGTAGGCGCCTTCTGTTCAGGTATTGAGTGCTTGTGTAAGGCTTCATCCAAACCTCCCTCCATCTTACTGAATGAGGCGTCATAAGAGGAAAGGGAATTTTTCCGAAATCTGCATAATTACTTGCTCGTGTTTATTTGAAAAAAAAATGAAATGAAGACTTGCACAGGCGACTCTAGGTAATCGAAATCTATTTTCTAAATATGTTTTTTGGAAATGGTTTGGTTCGCCTTTTTATTTTTCACTGAATGTCGCTTGAGGTAAAGTTTCACCTGAAACTGGTCACGAAAATTGTGTGAAATGGAATTCTAAAAAGCCGTTTTAAATTCAGCGATTCAGCGTATTCAATCAATTTTCAGCGAAAACGAGCAAGAGAGGATTGCTAAGCATAAAATAGCTGAGCTCCTTTTTTACTTTTCACAACTAACTTTGAATGAGTCCGTCCTTGCAATTGAAGCAAAGTTAGTTAATTAAAATGAGCAATTGGCAAAATAATTTCCAATTTCGAATTTTTTTTTTTAAATTTGGAAAACAGTTTATTTGAAACTGAACTAGAACAATTGATTGTTCTTTGTTCAAAGTCAGTTTTTAAATAATACATTTTTTTTAAATAAACTAGAGCCTAAAACTAAACTTTCGAAAAATCGTCAATTTCGGAGCACTAATTACAATTACCTTAAAATTAATTAGCGAATTACATTAATTAAAATTAGCGGGAAATACAAACTTAAAATACGAACCTTCAGGGCGTTTTGACGTGAACAAAATTTTTGCACTAAATTAATTCAATTCAACATTCTGCGTAGTCTCATGCGACGCATTAGTAAATAGAGACGGGAGAAGGCATGGGGAAACAGCAACGGCTCATGGCTCCGGTCATCTCGGCATCAGGGGTAAACTTCGACCAACGGTTCGGCTGGTTGTCCGGATTGTCGAATCGACTTTCTGGTCCTGGATGTGAGTAAACTCCGAAACTGCACAAATTTGCGGTTCTGGTCAACTAACCGTTGGGCATCGGTTTTCCTGGTCCTTATGGTTCCTCGTACCGTGAAAGGTGCAGTTCGTCTAATTCGACGTTTATTGTCTACTCCCTCCGTTTCAGAATTTGACGCGTCTTCTGATTCCAACGTTGTTTCTTCTGTGGTGGAGCTTGGCTGTGCAAACTTGGAAGGCGTCATACGGCTAGTGATTTGTGGTGGTGTCCATTGGTATCGCATTGAGGGGGGATAGGCTGTGAACGACGAGTCCGAATGGTCAGTCGACATTTGTACGTGGAGTATGAGGTTGTTTGGGTTTGCAGCATAAGCGAAAGGCCTCTTGAACGTGTGAGGGACGATACGTCTGATCTTGTATCTTCCGTCTGCCATCAGCTTCTCAACCACGTATGGTCCTTTCCGTCGAGCCGTAAATAGAAGGTAGTCGTCCTCAAAAACAGGATCAAAATTAACCAAACCGCCAATTCGGAACTGAGGCCTTTGGTCGTCGTATTCTTCTGTCTGGGTACTTTGTTCGGCGGGGATTGGACGTGGCGTATGAGTGTATGACTAGGCGATGTCGTTAAATGAGTTCTGGGTGCTGGCGTTGACTTTGTTATTTGTTTGCGTGGATCGGTCGATCATCGTTGGGCGTCGTCTTTGCTGAGGGACTGGTTCGACGGCGGAGGCTCCGGATGGGTACATCACGTTGGCTCGGTCAACGTGATGAATGGACGAGGGCATTGAACTGTACACGGGCTTTGGAATAACGTACTCTCGTCTTGAAAGAGGAAAATGATGTCCGGGAAGGTGACCTTGTCCTCATTCGACGGTTTGTGATTGGCGGAGCACTTGTGAGTACGTGAGCTGGATCTCGTCTTCCACGAGGAGATCCTGAAACCGATTACGTGTGGTCAGTGGACTTAGATGTGGGTAGAAACAGCGTTGGCTGTTGGTCCTTGTTCGGCATTGGTCGTTTGGGCAGGGCTGTCGATGTGCTGGGGTTGGTCGGCGTAAGTTCATTGGCACCGGCCAGTTTTGTTGACCGACCGGCCCAGTTTGTTTCCCTGGACGTGGCTACTGGGGTAGTTGACCTCTTCGACGTGGATGTTGGAAAGAGTGGTCTGGTCGGCGGGGCGTTGTGCAGTACATGGTGGCTTAGTTCGGCAGTGGCGGCATACGTTGCCCACTCTGTCGCAGCCAAAACAGATTGGACGGTCGTCTGCTGTCCGATACTGTGCTGGATCACGTCGAGGCGCCTGTGACAAGATCTGCGATGGTCCATTGTGGGTCGCAGAGTGAGCCGGCGAGGCCATTCGACGTGGTGGGTACTGTGGTGGCGCAGATGTTGACCAACAGCTGACAACTACGCAATGTGGACAGAACCGGCATCTGCAGCGGTGGGGCAGTAACGTGTAGTTCGGCGGGCTCCATCCAGATTTTGTCGACTGTGCCATGAGGTCCATCGTGGGCAACTGTTTGGACAACTGTTAATGCTGGGGTCAGTCAACTCGTCGCTGATTGGTCGGCGGCCTCGGTTGGATCGATTGTGTGGTGAGCGGTACCTTCTGTGTCGTCGTCCTCGGGATCTGGGTTCATGGATGAGGCAACGGCGACTTCCGCCTTCCTGCCACCGGTCGGACGAGGTCAAAGATCGTCGGTTGAATTTGAGGGGAACGTTTGACCTGAACGCCGCCCCTGTTTGTCACAGGCTACTGATGACGTAACGACGGGCGGACTAAAGGGAATTGAGAGGGCAAGTGTTACTCAACGGTAGAGTGACCAAAATGATCAAGTGTACAAATAATCTCTTAAATGTACAACAAATAACGAAGGTGAACAAAAGGTCAATGGCATGTCGACTAACGTAAAGAGATGGTAGAGACCAAACGCCGACTCACGACTGACTGGCTCCTACTAACCACACGAGCACTCCTATTTATAGGCAGTGCTCCACATAACGTCGAACAGACGAATGGCCTCTAAAGCCACAATAGAACAGATAAGAACTACAACTCTCCGGTAGCAGGCCATTAGGTCAAAACAATTAGGTCAACAAGAATTACGTCAACAACAATGACGTCTACAAACTTTAGGTCAACAGCGAATTACGTCAACAGCAAAATTACGTCAACAAGTTTGACGTTTACAAAGATGAGTTTAACAACAAATTACGTCAACAAGAATGAGGTCTACAGTAAAATAAATTATTAAATCTTTAAAAAATAACTAAAATTTCAATTTTCAAACAAAGTTTCTAAGTACAATGGGTTGAACTTGAGGGTTTAACTTGAGATTTTACTACATATAACAACTACCAGCGTAGCCATTTGATCCCATTGTTTTGAACAAAACTTGACATGACCTTTACAATCTTAAGCTCGCGAACAGTGCCTTGAATTGACGCGTTGTGTAACTCCTTCAACGAGTTTTCATTCAAATGAATACAGACGAATTTAAGTTATTAAGCATCGTTTTAGAAAATTTTCCCTTCTCCAATGAGGAGAGTAGTGTGAATGAAATCTTACACAAGTGCTCCCTACTTGAAAAATGGCGCCTACCTGACTAGGGAACGTATGCGGATATACAATGCAAATAGAATTAGAATAAATGAACACTAGTACTCTAACTCACCCCTTTGAAAAAAAAATTTTTTTTTTAAATCTATACACTGAAGTTAAGAATGACCACTAATGTTGCACAAAAGCTTTTGTTTAAGAACGAAATGTACCCAATGTTCACCAAAAAATACTAATTATGACAAAATACAAAGGCGTATTTCTTTAAAACGGTTTAAGATATATATTGCGATTTATATGAAATATTGTACGGGCCACGAATGGTGCACGTATCTGGCTCCGTAGCACAGAAAAGTACAGAAGAATCCCAACGTTGTTCATATTTTTTGTTTCTAATAGAAGATGCTAGCCATCCAAGCCCGTCCTACGACAGCGGAACCACTACCGTAACCAGCACATAGACCGTAGTTACGATTACCTTTGGTTTGTCTAAAGGTTTTTTAAAAAAAAATCCCTAAAGATTAAAAATTGAAGAAACATAAACGGAAAAGTTTTTTGCTTTTCTTGCTTAGAAAACTCTTTCGGAGGATTCGAACCCAGGATGTGAGGTTAGATAGAGGAGGGAGATCCTAAGGTGGACTTATATGACTAGTATGACTAAAAAGACTAGCCAAACATTACCGTACTAAGAAAGAAGGAAGTATACACACACACACAAAATCAATATTTAAACCATAAGTTGATACCAAACTCTAGCGTTGAATGAAGTGTAGGTGACTTTCTGTGTGACCATTTTTGGCTACTTATATAAGGAAGTACAACCATAAAAAATAGTACTTTTATATATAAGATGCTTATTTCTAAAAATATTTTCTAAACAGGGTGGCCCAGTGTACTACGCACTTCAACAATATTTCCGATCGTCAAATCGAATGACATTATGCCTTGATCATTCTGACTTCTACAATAAATCAAAACATAAGTTTGCAAATCTTCTGATTGTGCATTCTAATCATGAAGGTACAGGCATACACAGTCAGAGGTAAAGCAGTTTCTTAAGGTGAAAACCAATAGACTTTTTGCGACTGATTGAAGATTTGAACCCACGTTGTCAACCCGGCGAAGGAAAGCCAAGCTCTAGGCCAGTTTGGGCGAATGATATTTGTTTATAAATGCCCAACGGTGGAAGCTTGTTTTAATGAGTAGGGTTGAAAAGCAGTGAAACACCGACAAAGTAATATGTTGGTGAAAAAAAAGTAATACAATGTTCCGAATCAATTTGCTCTAAAATTCTAAAGCCGCCCAAAAAAGTATTCATAAAATTCCTTCAATGAATGCTTAGCAAGTTGTTGCAGCTCGGCACTTCGGCACGATTTCTCCTTTCGGTATATAACACACTTCATCTAGTGAGGAGAGAAGTTTGAATGAGATCTTACACAAGTACTCAATAGCAGTAAAAGAGGCGTCTAGTTGTCTACATTCTACATTGGGAAATAGCAATAAAGAATTCTTGGCGGGTCAGTTGTCGGACTACTTGCGAGTGGGATAGTAAAAAATCTACTATACAAGACGGAAGTGTGCGCGCAAGAAGGATTTTACAAATGTTGTTATTTGTCCATAGCTGTTGGTTAGGAGTTGGCGGTGTTGGCCTGGTGGTTTAGAGTTTCTGTATCTCCCCTAGCCTGTATCTCTGTAGTTTAACCTAACCTAACAAATTAAACGGATTATTAGCAATATAACTCAAATATGCATTCCGACTTTTATTTTTGAAACTGTGTTTTGTATAGTTTATCTTATAATTACATTGAATTCTAAATCCCCAGTTCATGCAAAATTGGCCTACTGTGGACCTATAATAAGTAAATATCACTAAAGTTTCCAAAACTCATGTAGACGTGAAAATCGTAGTTTTGAAAGAAAACCCAATAACAACATGTTTTTCAAAATTTTGATTTTCTTTAAGAAAATCCGTTCATAAACTTTACAAGTGATTTTATTCCAAAATATTAGTTTGGGAACTAAAGTTTGGTATAGGTAAAATACCCAAACACGCGCGGCACTAGGAAAAGTTCCCTTGTTAGAACTTTTTTTGCCGGTTCCCAAATTTAGCTTCTCTTGAAAAGTTAAAGGTCACTTACTGATTTTTCTGTCATTAACCAAACAAAAATAGTGCTATTTTAACTAGTGGGTCTTTAGTTATCTGGTGGTTATAGACAACTGTCAGTATCTCCCCAATAGGCACCCTGAGAACGTGTGTTTGAATCTTCGGTCAGCCGCAAAAATTACCCTCATTTGCATGCATGTGTGCTAATGAGTCCTTCCTACCACACCACTACTTACTCCCTTTGTTAGAATCTAAGTATTCTAGCCTTTTTGCATTCTCTGCTTAATTTATTGTCTCTATCTCATGCATCCTGTCCTAGATTCTTGTCCAAGAGTTGATGAACTCTGTCAATTAGGAACGCCTATTTTCTTAAAGCTTTAGGATTAAGAATCATTCTAAAGTTAGTCTTGATTGGCCTTTTCACTTATAAACTTAATAAACTAAATCTACGAATTACAACACCCTTACAAGTTAACAAGCCGCTCAGCAGGTATGTCAAATCACTTTCCTTTTCCTCTTTTAGTCGTATGTTTATTGCATCAGAATAAATTTTACTGGTCTTACAATTTTAAAAATTAAAAGATTTTTTTTTTTGCCAAAGCATATTTGATATTATAGAATGATAACACCTTTGAAGTGCTCAGTTTGTCGTACCACGATTTTCTTCGCTTGGTTTAGCACATGAGTCGCTCGACAAATCATCTCGGGCTGGGGTTGGCGGAGCACTTGAGGGGCCTGCAGCGGCGATTGCTTGACCGACTGACGGATATAAGTCGTTTAATATCACAATGAATGCGTCAGTTGCATTTTTTTTTGTCTCAAACACTTCGCTGTGAAGGCACTTGAGAGTGGGTTTTACGCGGACATTTTCAAAAGAAGCAACTTTGTAAGGGGAACTGTCCGAGGATGTGTATTGTTTTGGATATGTCGCAGTGAAGACTGCAATGGCATACTCAGTTTTAGATTCAGTTGAAACGGCAGCATTAATAAATACATATGCTGCTCCTACAACTTTAAAGCCCGTCGCATTTTTGAACTCAACAATGTTTTCTTGTAGGTTTCGAAGTTTCTTGTTAAGTACCTTCTGCAGTTTGGTCTTAAATGTACAAGAGTTAATGGTATCGTGGATTCTCTACAAAAAAAAATTGGTAAAAATTATATTTCTCAAACCCTTCTTTGATAACTCTTATTATCTCCTTTGAACGGGTAATGAAAAGAATGTGGAGGAGGAGCGTAAATAGTAGATTTCTTTTCGTTAACAAGGCAATAAGATAAGAGCTTTTTGGATGCTGCTCAATACGCTACACGTATGCGCATAAAAATCTAACGAAAAGTGCATTCCTCGTAATTTAAACACGATTCACAGAAAATAACAACGCATCAATCATGTTTCTCTTGTACGTGCGTGCGATCGGGAATATT
The DNA here is from genome assembly GCA_034694865.1 of Bilobella braunerae. Taxonomy (NCBI): domain Eukaryota; kingdom Metazoa; phylum Arthropoda; class Collembola; order Poduromorpha; family Neanuridae; genus Bilobella; species Bilobella braunerae. The sequence continues at coordinate 4,596 of JAQFYP010002276.1, read as the reverse complement.
CTCGAAAGCTGCTAAATGTGTTGCTTCTATAACGTATTTTAACATTTCCACTTACAAAGGAAACTACGACAATAAAAAAGAGCCCTTGTTTGTATGTGATTTTTACGGGAAGCTTAGTAACAATTGGAGTGTTAGAGTGCTTGTGTAACATTTCTGTATTAGCTAGTTGAATTGTACTTACCCCAATTCCCAGCTTTTCAATTATTTCAACCTCCAGCATTTCAATTATTCCAACCTCAAAGCATGCCATTAGAAACAAGAGCAAAACGGCTTTGAACAACATTCTAAAAGTGGATAGGAAAATGAGAACAGAATTAGGGCAGTTGGAAATTTCAAAAAATAATCAATCGTCTATGATGTTAAAAATTTGAGCACTGATTTGAACTGAAAAAATAATTGCAGAATATTACTTTTTATAAGAAGAACTTATGACGCTCAATTTGGAAACAATTAATGCAGTAAATAGATTGGAGATACGCTTCATGTACGCTTCATGTTGAGAACGGCAAATTCATTATGTGTTTAATATGAACAAAACAAAATGCGTTTACCAACTTTTACCAATACTCACTTACTTTACTATTTCAAAATTCTGTATCAGTAACCTGCAACACGTGGTAATTGTGTTAATTATGGCTTACGGAAAAATTCAAATGAACGATTGATGATATGTTAATTTTATCGAGCCGAGAAAGTTACTTCTTGTAATGAACGGTAGCACGTAAGCCAAACAAGTCCGTCCTAGGACAGGAGGATTTTACGTTTAATCTCTGAATCATGTTATTCCAGGACGAGCTTTTTTAGCATGTTTGAAGCATTATTAGTTTTTTGATAACGAATAGCAGCTTTGAAGTACACAGACGCACAGAGGGCATTGGTTTTTTAGGAGGTTCGGCCAAAAGTTATTACGATCACTAAAGCGAAGTGTACATGTTGTTAATTTCTGAAAAAATTGAATACCTACTCTAAAATTCTGAATCAGATTCTTCGCTAATTTTCCAATTCATTACTAGCAATTTGTTATGAAGCATTCTTCAAATATTTCCCTCTCTCGAAAACACAGTTAGGAGAAATTCTGAATGAGATGTTGCACAAGCACTCGAAAATCCGAAAAAGAGGCATTTACATAGGTATTGAATTTAATACAAAAATGTAGTGCGCTAAGCACTTTTAGCAAAACTATTGCTAGCGAAGACTGTAGTTCGGGGACTAGGGGGATTACATGCTGGAGGTAGTCCACTTGGTGGGTCACTTTTTGCATTTTACGTTCTCGTAACTCCGGAATTTCTTCAACATCAATAGGAATTTTTGTTTCATAGTCTTATTTTTTTTAATGGGAGACTTTACGTGCGGGCCTAACAATTGCACTTCAAATCCAAATCGCTTTTCAGCCCCTGCTCCAAACCCAGTTTCCGTCCATTGATGGACATTTAAACAAATATATTTTCACTTAATAACTGATAACTGCAGGTGACTATGCAAATGAGGCAAAAATGTATGCAAAAATGCAAATCTTCTCAACTCTGACAAAGACTGTTGGGAAACCTATTGGCTAATTTTCATAACCTCGGTCTGTGTAAGCTAGTTCACGGAGATACGGGCATACACAAGGTCAGAGGCAAGGTAATTGCTTAAGCGGGAAACCAATAACAAAGACTTTTTTGTGGCTGATTGGGGGATTTGAACCCCCATTCTTGGACTGGCTAGTGTAGAGAAACAGGAAGTTCTAAACCACTAGGCCAACACTGCCAACTACAAACATGTTGAGTAGTTCCCGATATACTCGTGATACTTGAACAGACTGAAAGACAGAACGAAAACATAAGGAATAGAGGGGGTCATCGAAACTATCTTAGCTCTTCGTTCCGTCCAAAAATATTGTTTGACCGTAACAACTCCACCTGAAGGCAAATGGTCATTTTGGATGTAAAAGGAGCGTCATCGGAAAAACTTTAACTACTCGTTTTGTGCAAAAACTAAGTTTGACATAGGAAGGACATTTTTTTTTATTGGAAGGAAATTTTTGGCTGAACGGAAGGCCACAAAAAAGGATACGAGACAAATGTTGAACTTGAGGAAACATCAAGAAACACATATTTGAGAGATTTGTGTTGTGCAATTCCTGAGATAACCGCTTTGCTCGGACAAACGGACAAACCGGACGAAAACATAAAGTAGCTTTACAATTTGCGTATCATATGATAAATAAGGCTGTCGTGATGGTAAAAACACCATACAACAGTACGCCGTCGGACTGCATATCATAGTAATTGTCTCATTTTTTCTGTGCCTCCGTACGTCCGTCCGTGTTTCGCAATTGCACTTCAAAAGCATTAGAAAACTACACAAAAGTATGCATTATAAAGCTCATATAAGCTCCAACCGATGGGCATTAAAGTAATTAGGGAGAACCCGAAATTAAAATTAAAATCTTCCCTGGGTCACGGGGGTCTGATCTTTCTCACTCATTTCGACAACCCCTAAATGACCTCCAAAACAAAACAGGGTTTTAGTAGTTGACAATACTGCTCAAAATATGCCTTAACGTTTTTGTATTTGATGGAGGGGTCCCATTTTTTTAACTTAAAAAACTTAAGACGACTATCTGAATGGGTAACTATGTTTAATCCCTTTACAGACAAAACCTTTACTTTATCAGAGTTGGTTTTTGAAAGTAAACAGAATTGTTGTTTGCCTTGTGTCAAACTGCCCTCCAACATGCTACTGCTCTTGGCATAAGAAGACTGCCTAAAAGTAGAATGTAGGGTTGCATTTTGACGCATATTTAATAGTGTACTCCCTTCAATCAAATCGAACCCCCTTAATGCGGCACCCAAATGTCATTTGTTAGATGTCAGCTCTCCTCATTAGTAACTTCCGAATTTAAAATCTATTATTTAGGAGCAAAATTCTTCAAATTTAGAAATTATGAGATAGAGTATGCCTTACTGTTCGATGCATTTAATGCGCTGTCGCTATTTGTTACAATTGCTCATTTGTTTCGCGATTATTTATTGATTTGAAATATTCAAATATTCAGCGCGTAGAATTCTTTGCGTTAATTGGTATGTTACACATATGCAAATTAATATCCACCATAGTCATTGTCTTCCTTTTTATGCGTCCGTCCGTAGCAATTTCACTTCAAAACTGCGATGGCATTTCAAAAGTGCAATGGCATTTCGGAAGTTAATTTCTCCTATACACGGGCATCTAAATAGCTAGTGAAAAAGTTTTTTTTTCTCTGGTTTTTGCTAGTTAATAAACATGATGGTGCATTAATTGGCACCTAAATTGTTAAGCATAGAGATTTGTAGCGAAAATTTCAAAACTCGACATGACCAACCCTTGGTCAACATGCTTTGAAGGCTTTGTGCAACTCCTTCAAAGAGTTTTTATTGTATAAAGACGAATTTAAGCTATCAAGCCGCGTTTCGGAAAATTTTCATTTCTCAATATGACGACCAGAGGGGTGTAGGATGAATGAAATCTTACACAAGTGCTCACTACTTGAAAAATTGCGCCTACCTGAATAAGGAGCGTATATGTGTATACAATGTAAATAAAATTAGGGTAAAATGACAACTAGTAACTCTAACTCGCGCCTTTGAAAATCTCAAATTGTAAAAGAATCCATACACTGAAGCTATAGATGACCAGAGACCACTAAAGTTTCACAAAGCTTGTTTAAGAGCAAAATGTATAAAAATGTTCACAGATAAATTACTAATGACACAATAAAGGGCCTTTTTTTTATAGCGGTGAAAAATATTATGTGCGACTTATATGGAATATTGTACGACCGTGAATGGTGAGAGTATCATATTCAGTGGCATAGAAAAGTACAAACGAATCCCAACGTTTTTCATGTTTTATTGAAGAGACTAGCCATTCAAGCCCGTCATACGACAGCGGAGCCACTACTATCACATAGTCCATTACCTTTAGTTTACCTAAACATTTTCTACGAGAAAATGTTAAAAATTGAAAATTGAAGTAATAATAAACCGTGGTAAAACGGTCAACCAAGTAGCGGAAGAGAACTAGTCAGAACACATTAGGCATTAGAAAAATGATAGAATCATTCGATGGGATAATGGAACTTTGGATTTCGAGGTTTGTTTTTGGAAATCAAGGGATCAATTCCAGGTAAACTGGGCATCTAAGGTTATCAATATTATCATAACTTTTTATTTCATGCAAAAGTAAGGTTTGACCTTGAAAAGTCATTTGGAGGTCAAGGGGTGATTTCCGGGTCAAGGGGGGCTTTGGGGTCATTTACAACATCATAACTTTTCGTTTCATGCAAAAGTAGGATTTGACTTTGAAAAGTCATTTGAAGGTCAAGGGGTGATTTCCGGGTCAAGGGGGGCTTTGGAGTCATTTAAAACATCATAACTTTTCGTTTCATACAAAAGTAGGGTTTGACCTTGAAAGGTCATTTTAAGGTCAAGGGGTCATTTCTGGGTCAAGGCGGGTTCTGGGGTCATTTAAAACATTATAACTTTTTGTTTCATACAAAAGTAGGGTTTGACCTTGAAAGGTAATTTTGAGGTCAAGGGGTCATTTCCGGGTTAAGTGGGGCTCTGGGGTCAT